>CAUYLG010039428.1:0-26072 GCA_963573385.1 Cacajao melanocephalus | reverse complement strand
CTTCTTTCAAGGTTCTTAGTTTCTTTGCATTGGGTTAGTACATGTTCTTTTAGCTCACAGAAGTTTCTTATTATCCACCTTCTGAAGCCTGATTCTGTCAGTTCATCACATTCATTCTCCATCAGGCCTTGTTCTCTTGCTGATGAGGAGCTGCAATCTGCTGTAGGAGGAGAGGCATTCTGATTTTGGGTGTTCTCAGCATTTCTGCACTGGTTTCTTCCCGTTTTTGTGGATTAATCCACCTGTCTTCTTTGTAATTGCCGACTTTCAGATTGGGTCTGAGTGGACGTCCGGCTTGTTGGTGATGAAGTTTTTTCTGTTTCTTAGTTTTCCTTTGGCAGACGCCCCTTCCTCACAGAGCTAGGCCTTCCCGGGTTCAGCTGTGCTTCCTGTGAAACTCTCAGTCCTCAGCGCTTCCAATTGCTGTTCTCCTTGTGGGGATGGGACCAGCCGAGCCTGACTCAAAGGGCACCGCTTCCCATATAGTCTGCAGTGAGAAGCGCTGTGCTGGGGCGCCAGCAAAATAGTCGCGCTGGCGACCCGTGTGGCTCCTCCGCCGGCAATCTCCCAGTTTGTGGGCAACAAAAATTTGTCTGAAAGTGCGGCATCCACTTGCTCTCTGTGCTTTCACTGGGAGCTACAATCCTGAGCTGTTAATTGGCCATCTTGGATCTCTCTCTACCACATTTTCTTTATCCATTTTTATATATACAAATAATGTTATCATGAAGATTTTATAACACAAACACAACCATTTGCTTATGATGGCTATGAGAGATGAAAGATCTGTCCCAAAGATTCTGCACATTTTAGTTATTTTTTTCTTTTATTTAACTTTTATTTTAAGTTCAGGGGCACATCTAGAGGTTTGTTATATAGGTAAGCTTGTCTCATGGAGGTTTGTTATATAGATGGAATAATCTATAACAAACCTCCATGAGACAAGTTTACCTATACAACAAAACTGCAGATGTACCTGCAAACTTAAAATATTAAGCTTAGTACCCATTACTTATTTTTCCTGATCCTCTCCCTTCTCCCATCCTCCACCCTTTGATAAGCCCCAGTGTCTGTTATTTCTCTCTGTGTCTATGTGTTCTCATCATTTAGCTCCCACTTCCAAGTGAGAACATATGCTATGCAGTTTTCTGTTCCTGCATTAGTTTGCTAAGGATAATAGCCTCCAGCTCAATCCATATTTCTGCAAAGGAATGAGTATTTATATTTCCACCCATAAGTATTGGTTTTCTGTTCCTGCATTAGTTTGCTTAGGATAATATCCTCCAGCTCCATTCATGTTGCTGCAAAGGATGTGATCTTACTCTTTTCTTATGGTTGTATTATATTTTATGGTATAAAATGTACCACATTTTCTTTACCCAGTCTCTCATTGATGGGCATTTAGGTTGATTCCATGTCTTTGCTATTGTGAATAATGCTGTGATGAACATACACTTGCATGTGCCTACATGGTGGAACAATTTATATTCCTTTGAATATATACCCAGTAATGTAGATTGCTAGGTTGGAGGGTAGCTCTGTTCTTAGATCTTTGAGGAACTGCCACACTGTTTTCCACAATGGTTGAACTGATTTACACTTTACTGGTACAAAAATAGATGCATAGACCAATGGAACAGAATAGAGAGCCCAGAAACATGGCTGCACACCTACAGCAATCTCATCTTTGATGAAGCTGACCAAAGCAATGGGGAAATGATTCCTATTCAATAAATGTTGCTGGGATAACTGGCTAGTCATATGCAGAAGATTGAAACTGGACTCCTTCCTTATACCATATATAAAAATTAACCCTAGGAGGAGAGGCATTCTGATTTCGGCTGTTCTCAGCCTTTAAAAAAAAAAATTAACCCAAGATGAATTAAAGACTTAAATGTAAAATTCAAAACTATAAAAACTCTGGAGGACAAGCAGGCCATACTATTCTGGACATAGGAACAAGCAAAGATTTCATGACAAAGACACCAAAAGTAAAAATCGACAAATGGGATCTAATAAAACTAAAGAGCTTCTGCACAGCAATACAAACTATCAAGAATATATATATATATATATAAACTTCAACATCACTCATCATTAGAGAAATACAAATCAAAACCACAATGAGATACCATCTCACATGAGTCAGATGGCTATTATTCAAAAGTATAAACAAAACAAAACCCCCAAAAAACCAGATGCTGGCAAGGTTATCGAGAAAATGGAATGCTTATGCCAAGTTTTTTAAACACAGTTGCTAAACATTTTAGAAACTAAAATACTTTTAGAGGAGAACAAGTACAAAAAGGTGACCAACTGACATGCGCTTTTGAGAGCAAACAGTGTGGCAGGCACCTAGAGTAAATAAGGTGTAATAAGAAAGAAAATGCTACTTAAAAAGAGGTGAAATATTCTTCACAGAGAAAGTTTTAGACAGCAATTTGTCAAATAAGCTGTATCTGATTTTTATATTTGAGTTGATAAAAGTTAAAATCAAATTGGCTAATAAATAACAAAACCCTTAAATGGGGCTAGCGTAATATATCCACAAACTATAATAATAGATACATTAATAATAGGTCCATTAAGTATTGGGCATGAGAAACCACTGAGAGTTTGAGTTCAACTACCTTATTTTACCAATGAAGAAACTGAACCCAGAGGGAAAGATAAAGCAGCTATTGGAGATAAAGCTGGTTCCAGTACCAGTCTGCCATCTTCATTTCAATATGCTTTTCAAACATCATGCTGATCCTTTAAAAAAAATTTTATTTTAGGTTCAGGGGTACATGTGCAGGCTTGTTATATAGGTAAACTTGGTGACTTATTGTACAGATTATATTGTGATCAGGTACTAAGCCTAGTACCCAATAGATATTTTTTCCTGCTCCTCTCCCTGCTCTCTCCCTTCTCCCTCAGGAAGGCCCCAGTGTCTGTTGTTTCCCGCTTTGTGTTCATATGTTTGCCTTAAGTTCATCAAATTCAGAGAAGGATAAAAATCATGGCTATCAATCTGACCTCTCTCAGTTCATATTAAGTAATTAGAGTGACATCCCTAGACTGCAGGCTCCGATTATCACCAGATCAGTGTTATTTCCATGAATATAAATGTAGGTCTAATGAAGACTATGGCTAATGTATGAATTATAAAACCTGGTTTACTCAAAGTATACAATTTTATAAAGACAAGTGAGATGTGACATGGGAGGTAAAAGCAGGAGCAAGATATTTAGATGTCACAAGTAATGTCACTCATCACAGTGTATTTCTTGCTTCCTCTAGAATACGGAGTCCAGGTTAGAATGTGATGGCGCTAGTCAGTGTCTCAAGATATTGATTCCTGCTACTTAAATGCAGCTGCCTTTGCAACTTATGGGCCTTATTAAAACATTTCTATGAATGTGGTTTTAAGCCCAAGCCATGGGTAATGATAGTCACATTAGAGAAAAATCATCTCTGCCGGAAAGCTCTGGAACTTCAGGAGGGAAATTTCAGTTATATATCTGCAGGATCACAGCTCCTTCAAAATTCTGGGGCTGATTTGAGATGAAAACACAATTTCTTAGCATAGTGGTAGGAAGACAGTATCTCCCAGATTCACTCAAATTTGAACTTGAAAAATGTTGTGATGAGCCCCTCTGTCATCCAAGGAATCCAGACTAAGACATCTCACTGCCAACAAAAGAAACCTCTCAAAGATGGTCAAATCTTCTTTGACCTACAAAGACAGAGCATACATCTCTGAGCTTTTGGTTTGCTTAGGGTAACCTAGTGACATGAATATATTATTGCTTAAGATTACCATCTCATGCCAGTTAGAATGGCGATGATTAAAAAATCTGGAAACAACAGATACTGGAGAGGATGTGGAGAAACAGAAACACTTTTACATTGTTGGTGGGAGTGTAAATTAGTTCAACCATTGTGGAAGACAGTGTGGTGATTCCTCAAGGATCTGGAACTAGAAATACCACTTAAGCCAGCAATCCCATTACTAGGTATATACACAAAGGATTATAAATCATTCTATTATAAAGACACATGCACACGTATGCTTATTGAGGCACTGTACAACAGCAAAGACTTGGAAATAATCCAAAGGCATATCAATGATAGACTCGAGAAAGAAAATGTGGCACATATACACCACGGAATACTATAGAGCCATAAAAAAGGATGAGTTCATGTCCTTTGCAGAGACACAGATCAAGCTGAAAACCATCATTTTCAGCAAACTGACACAAGAATAGAAAACGAAACACCACATATTCTCACTCATAAGTGGGTGTTGAACAATGACAGCACATGGACACAGGGGGGAACATCATATACTGGGGCCTTCCAGGGGGTGGGGGGCCTAGGGGAAGGATAGTAGGGTGTGGGGAGATTGGGGAAAGATAACATTAGGAGAAATACCTAATGTAGATGATGAGGGGATGGATGCAGCAAACCACCATGGCATGTGTAAACCTATGTAACAAACCTGCACAATCTGTACATGTACCCCAGAACTTAAAGCATAATTTTAAAAAATGGGCAAAAAAGGATTAGATCTTAAGCTAGAGTTGGAGGTGGATTATATAGACTATAAGCTGTTCTTACAGGTAATGGAGGATGGTACTAAATTTCAAAGTCAAAAAAGAATATTAAGAAACCAAAAGAATGTAAAACTTGACAACCTCCACTCTATTAGTGCTCTCTTCTTTCTCTCTACAGGCTGTCTGAGAACATGTGATATGATGGAGTCCATGGAACTTAAATCAGTCCACAGTGTCAAAATTTATTCTACGGAAGTCACCAGGTCCCAGGATATATAGTTTCTTCTCTTTGCACTGTTCTCAGTCATCTGTTTGGTCACAGTTTCAAATGATCTTTTCATTATAGTCACAGCGTTTCATATCCAATATTTGAATACCCCATGTGCTTTCTCCTTGGGAATCTTTCTTGGTGGATATGACTCTTGTTTTCTTCACATACCTTGAGATAGTTGTGAAGTTGGTAAAAAAACAAAAATAAAAAGCAGAAGACAATGTTCTTTGTTGGATGCTACACTCGGATATTTCTCCTTTACTTACTGGGTGGGATTGAAATGGTAATGTTGGTCTCTATGGCTTATGACAGATATATGGCCATTTGTAAGCCCCTACACTACATGACCATCATGAACAAAGAAGTGTATGTTTTGTCAGAAGTTCTTAGGTTTTCTTAACCAGAAGCTTCGGACACCCTTTGATTTGAATTTGCCTTTCACATCAAAGGTCCCAATGTGGTAGACAGCATTTTTTTGTGTGATCTCCCTCTGGTTACTAAGCTTGCCTGCATAGATGCACATATTGTACAGATAGTAAAAGTGGCATGATCTCCCTGAGCTATTTCATTATTTTCTTATCTCTTACTGTGTACTCCTCATAACTGCTGGAAATCATTCTTCTACTGGGCAATCCAAAGACAATTTTACTTTAACCAATCACATCACAGTAGTGAGTCTTTTCTTTGGCCTATGCAACTTCATCTACATCTGGCCCTTAAGCAACCCCTTGCTGTATTTTACAGGAATACAGTTTCTTGCTGTATTTTACACTATCATCACCCCTATCTTGAATCCAATTACCTACACTCTGAAAGGAATGAAAACATCTATGAGGAAACTAGGGAGAAGTCTTGTAAATTCTACAGAGGATACTTACATTTTAAAAATATTCTGGAGATAAATTAGGTATTTCTAAGGTTTCTAAGAACTTCCTTAAATATAGTTATTGGATCCATAAAGAGTAAGACAAGAAAAACTCAGTAAGATAATAAAAGTCAGATATTCAAGAATATATTTAATGTAATACTAACAAACAATGAATTTATAAATAGTTATGGATTTTAAAATGATATTGACTTGTAAAAATTGTCAGACTCACTTGTTCTTCAGAGACTTTGGTAGGTACATAATTTATTGAGCTATCTATTGATAATCAAGAAACAAGGAAAGTCAGTCTTTTCAATAAATTGTGCTGAAACACCTAGATGTCACATTGAATATATAGATATCACATATATTTATATACATCATATAGATCTATATCACATATATTTATGTATATGATATATATCTCTATCATATATGTATATATCAATATATCTATATATCATACATGTGTATCATATATATATCAATTTAAATATATTAAGTATATATATATTTAATGTGACATCTATATATATGTGTGTATATATATGTGTATACACACACACACACACACACACACACATGTATACACAGACCACACAGACATTAACTCAAATAACTCAAAAATGGGTCACAAACCTATATATAAAATAAAAATTATAAAACTCATAGAATACAATACAGGAGGAAATCTATGTGAACTCTGGTACAGTGGTGAGTTTTTATATACAACGCTAAAAGCACAATCCATGAAAAATATAATTGGTAAACTGGACTACATTAAAATTAAAATCTGCTTTATTAAAGACAATGTCAAGAGAACCCTGGTCACATTGGCAGAAAGTATTTGCAAACATATGTTTGATTAAGGATGGTTATCTGAAATACACAAAGAAAAATTAAAATACAATAGTCTAGGTAAAGAATTTATGACTAGGATCTGAAAAGCACAAGCAATAAAAACAAAAGTAGACAAATGAGACTAAAACTAAAAAGCTTCTGCACACAAAAGAAATAATCAACAGTGTAAACTGACAATTTCCAGAATGAGAAAAAATATTTTCAAACTATGCATCTGGACTGATAGCCAGAATTTACAAGGAACAACAACAACAACAAAATAACCCCATTAAAAAGTCACAAAGGACATGGATAGACATTTTTCACAAGAAGATATACAAATGGCCAACAAGCCTATAAAAAATGCTCAACATCAGATAATTATCAGATAAACCCAAATTAAAACCACAATGAGATGTTATGTTACACCAGTCAGAATAGCATTCATTAAGAAGACATAAAACAACAGATATTGGTGAGGATGTGGGGAAAAGTGAATGCTCCTACACTCTTGGTGGGAATGTAAATTAGTACAACCTCTATGGAAAGCAGTATGGAAATTTCTTAAATAAGTAGAAACAGAACTACCATAAGATCCAGTAATCCCACTACTGGGTGTCTGCCCAGAGGAAAAGAAATCATTATGCCAAAAGATACCTATACTCTTATGTTTATCACAGAACTATTCACAAAAGCAAACATATGAAATCAACCTAAGTGTCCATCAAGAGATGAACAGATAAAGAAAATGTGGTATAAATTCACAACAGAATATTCTTCAGCCATAAAAAAAGAATAAAATCATGTATTTTGCAGCAATATGGATGGAAATGAAGGCCATTACTTTAAGTGAAACATGCAGAAATAGAAATTCAAATACCGAATGTTCTCACTTAATAGTGGCAGCTAAATAATGTGTACACATGGACATAGATTGTTGAATGATAGACACGACACACTTGGAGGAATTGGGGGCATGAGGAGGTGGATGATGAGAAATTACTTAATGGGTACAATGCACATCATTCAGGTGATAGATACACTAAAATCTCAGACTTCCCCAGTACACAATATATCCATGTACTAATATTGCTCTTGTACCCCTTAAACTGATACACATTCAAAAAGAAAATGAGCATGATTAAAAATAAGCCAAAGATATGAACACAAACCCTACTAATCAATATACACTGATAGAAAATAGGTATACAAAAGGATGCTCTCAACATCATATTAATAGTGAATTGTGTATTGTCTATTGAACAACAGTTAAGATTTCATGACAAAACTGTTATAATTGCTAAATCCAAAATACTGACAGATTGGCAGCTTTCTACAAAACTACATTTACTCTTACCATACAATCCAACAATCACACTTCATTGTATTCACCCAAATGCTTTGAAACCTTGTATCCACACAAAAACATGCACATGAATATTTACAGCAGTTTTATACATAACTGTCAAAACTGAAAGGACCAAAATATCCTTTAGTATGTAAATGTATAAACAAACTGTTGTACATGCAGAAAATGGAATATTATTCAGTGATAAAGACAAATGAGCTATCGAACCATGAAAAACACAAAAGACCTTAAACCTTATTATTAAAGGAAAGATATGAATCTGAAAAGCCTACATATTGTATGACTCCAACTCTATGACATACTGGAAAAGAAGAAAAAACATCGAGACAGCAGAAAGATCAATGGTTGCCAGGAGTTGTGCGGGAAGGAGGGATGATTAGGCAAAGCTCAGAGGATTTTAGGGCAGAAAAACATATTGGTATGACACTACAGTCGTGGATACCTACGATTATATATTTGTCCAAGCCTATAGAATGCATAATTCTAAAAGCACATCCTAATATAAACTATAGATTTTGGGTGATAATTGTGTGTTGAAGCAGGTTCAGCTATGTAACAAATGTCCCATTATGTTGCAGTCTGGTGATGGTGGAGAGGCTGCATATGTTTGTGGGCATGGAGTATAGAGGAACTCTCTATACTTTCTACTCAAGTTTGCTGAGAACCTGAAACTGCTCATAGAAAAATGTAGTCCTTAAATTATAATAAAATAATGTAAAAATATGTATAATCCTACAGCAAACAAAAAAAACTTCAGTAGCTAATTTAGTAACACGGGAAATATGGTTCTAAAAAGAATACTACCAAGATTAAAAAAAAAAAGTCATTTCATATTGAAAGAAGGGTTGATTAATCAGGAGGATATAATTTTAATTATGTATGTTCCTAATGACAGAGCTTTAAAGCAGGTGAAACAAAAACTGACATAACTATGAGGAAAAATAGTCCAAAAAGTTGTAATCAAAACCTCAATACTTCAATACTTCTCTATTCTATAATTGTCAGAAGAAGTAAACAAAAATTTATCTGAGATGTAGTGTACCTGAAGAACACTATGAACCAGTTTGATGTAACTGACATTGTAGAACACTTAGACCAAAACAAACAAACAAACAAAAAATCAGATAATTCCTTTTTCAAGTGCACAAAGTACCTTTCCCAAGTCAGAACATATTCTGGGCCACATAACAAATCTTAATAAATTTAAAATTATTCAAATTACACAGATATTTGTACACAAATGTACATATCAGCTTTGTTGTAATAGCCAAAAACTGAAAACAACCTAAACGTCTCTCAAATGAACTGATAACCTAAATAAGGCATATACATATAATGGAATATTAATCAGCAATAAAATAGAATACACTATTGATGTACACAACGTGACAAATATGAAAATAAGTATGCTGAAAGAAGCCAGATCAAAAAGAGTACACATGTCCTTATTCCATTTATTTAAAACTCTAGAAAATGCAAACTAATAAATAATAATAGACACTTATTAGTGGAAGGAAGGGAAAGAGTGATATCAAGGGACAAGTAAACTTTAGAGGGATATGGTCACTACTTAACACTGATGGCCTTTTTACTGTTGAATATATATGTCAAAACTCTTTAAACTGTACACTTAAATATGGACAGGTTATTAAGTATCAATTACACTACAATAAAGTCATTTTAAAATCTAAAAAGTCAAAATAAATGTATCCTAATCTAACCATAATGTCCTTATCTTGAAAATCAAAATATATTTTAATAATTTAACATTCAGTGTATAAATGTTGAGGGCCTCAATCACAGATATTGAAACACATCAATTAGCTAACCAGGAGTACTTGCCTATTTGGACAATATTGGCATGCATTAGGACACTCCATCCATATCAGATATTTTTGTTGATGGTCATATGTCACACCAAATAGGATATGATTTATCTTGCAACCAGAACTAAAATGTTAATTTAATCTGACTATACAGATCAAGATCAAGTTACAGATCAACACTGCAGAAGACACATCCTTAATACTTACAGGTCAAATAAAGAATAAATAATGCAATTATTCTGGACTGAATGCCTGTTCCAAAATATCTCATGTATCCCGTAAGTGTACACACCTACCGTGTACCCACAAAAACAAAAAATAAAGTGAATAATTATTTTAAAACCACTAATTTTAATGCTTGGCTAATTTAGATGAGGTTTTTCTTGTCTCTTTGTTCTGATTTCTATAGTATGCAACAATTGCTATTACTCTTAACAAAGAAATCCCAAAGAGACATCCAAGGTAAATTATTTCTATGATTCCTGTTTTGCTGAGACGTAGAATAGGAAAATTACACCCAAGGGACCACTTCAGTTGGTGAATATAAGTCAGGCTGAGGGAAGGCACTTCCACAAATATTGTTTCTACTCAACAATGGATATCATCTCAAACACATATCAGAAGAAAACCCAAAAAGAGACATTGATCTAAGAGAAAATTTGTGTAAGTCATTTCATCTCTCCAATTCTTTTTTTAAAGAAACTAAATCTTAAAATATTTTTATGTATCTGTTTCATGCATGCCTACAATGCTTGGAGTTGAGAATGAATTTTTTAGCTTTTGATATTTTCAGAAGATAATTCGCAGGCTTTCTCTTCCTATCATATTCTTACCAGAATTTCCATGGTGTCTTCAACAGCAGTGTACACACCGACATGATGCACTGCCTATGAGATGCTCTCATGTCTGCTTTTGAAAATCTCCGTTCTTTGCTGGCTACTCTGAGAAGCTTCCAGGGATCCTTTTCAACTGATTCCTCCTATTTAAGATAATAACATTTTTCCTATTAGAGAGAGTGTAGTATGCAAGATAACTTTTAGCATAGAGATAGAAGTAAAAATTGCTAAACATTGAATAAGTGGAATTTGTGCAGATATGGGACTAAAACTCTGCAGTTACTTCTTCCACTGAAATTTGGAACCTGTCAAAGTCATCCATGAGAGCCGAAATTCTTAAATGTAATTAATAGAATCTTCTATGTCCTCTTCTAGGTCTTTTTGTCATATTAATAACCCCTCTCTGGAAAGGAAGATTAAGGGTGAAAAAGTTGTTACATTCCTGGAAAACAAGAGACACGTCTGATATGTTCTTTACATCTGTATATCCTATAGCGTTGTTGGGTAGAGGTATGTTGATTTAAAGAAAATGTAAATGGAAGATATTTTAAAGAAAGTTTATCGTATGTATTTTGTTTATAGAAAGTGCTCAGCTGTGCAATAAATTTGTTGCCAAAAAGCTTTGCAAACTGCTGCTTTAAAATCAACCTTAATGAATAGATAGGAAATAATATTTATGTAACAATTGTTGAATACTAAAAGAGTTTTGGTGGTTTGTATACTTTCTGATTCATCTTCACAACAAATCTATTAGATGAGTGTCCTTTTACAGATGAGGAAATTGACACAGAAGTAGGTTTAGCTCAAGGTCACAAGGTTACGTAGTTATAGAGTAAGATTTCAGATGAGGTCTGACCAAAAAGTGTATGGCTGTTCAACTATTCAACTAAATTTTGGTTAATATTAATAGGTATTAGAGTTCATTAACATGAAAAGTTAACAATTTCAAAACTGATAAAGAAAGCAATATTACTTCTTAATGAATAACTGTTTCCTAGGAATGTACATGTTCATTTTTTAAGCAAATTCCTCTCTTGGATGCAGTTGGAGTCCTGGTTCCTCTATTAGCTATCTTCTCTGTCACTTATTCAACAGGTACAGAATGAATTACTGAATACTTGTCTGAAAAAGTCTGTGCTGATAAGAAAGAGAGTTTCAAGAAGGAACGTCAGAGTGTTCAAGTTTCTCAGGAAGTGTGAATCTATAGGGAATATCAGAATATTTTCATTATAAATTAGGTAAATCTAATCTATTATGGATATATGTCTGTTTGTAAATTGTTACAGTATTATCATATGTCTCTTTACCCATAGCAAACAAATGCGATACCTAATTTCCTTTAGGAGAATTTTCTTTCTTGTTGCCCTTAATTTATGTCTTTGAGTCCTCAGAAAAAGGGAAAGGGAAGCTAGTGCTCATGATGCAGTAATGGCTTTCCTTCCTCACCTGTACTCATTAGCACCACCTTGGAGATTTCAAAGGATAAAGGAACCTAAAACACACAAAAACTGAAACAATGCTAAATGGAGAGAAATAATAAATAGCGAAGGAAAATAGGTCATTATCTTTCCACCATCCAACGTGAGAAGCATGGTCACTTAGTGATCAATGTAAGCACTATCACTATTGTATTTAAAGATTAATAATCAATAATTGCTTAAGTTTTAACCTCATGTCCCTTTAGCACTAAACTCAAAAATATAGTTTGCTTATACACGTATGCAATCTATTCTCATCTTACAAACGTAGATTACGTTTCTATGCTTGCTAGTCAAGAAATGTTAATATTTCAAAGCACTGAAATTTCTCAGCATACCTTCACATATTTGAAGGTAAATATTTTCTGTTGATAAGCTTAAGTTTTAAAGAGCCTCTCTTCAAAATTCATCAGTTGAGTTTCTGAGGCTGAATTGCCTTTGAGGTCATTTAATCTCTTTCTAGATGGGACTCCAGTGACATTTTGTAAATCAACTTTGTTTACTAAGTTCTATTATATAGTAGATTTAAATTAATGATCAATTATGTGCCTAGTTTTGCACGCAAATTATTTTGCCAAGATATTTAGTATATGGTTTTCTATGTAGCGTGTCTCCTAAAGGTTATTCCACCACATATTTTAGAAAGGTAAGATACAAATTTAGTTTTATAATGTCTTATAGAAGAGGTTCAACTGAGGATTGAATAAACCATTATACATAGTACAGATATTGTGGATTCAGTTTCAGACCACTGTAACTAAGTGAATCATAGGAATTTTTTCATTACCCAGTGCTTATAAAATTACGTTAATACTATCCTGTAGTCTATTAAGCATGTGATAGCATTATGTCTAAAAAATAACGTACATACCTTAATTTGAAAATACTTTATTGCAAAAAAAATGCTAACAGTCATCCAATCCTTCAACAAGTTGTCATATTTTTGTTGGTGGAGGGTCTTGTCTCAAAGTTGATGACGTCTAACTAACCATGATGGTTGTTGCTGAAGGTTGGGAGCCTGTGTCTTTATAATAGAACGATTTATAATCCTATGGGTATATATACAGTAATGGGATTGCTGGGTCAAATGGCATTTCTATTTCTAGATCCTTGAGGAATTGCCACACTGTTTTCCACAATGGTTGAACTAATTTACACTCCCACCAACAGTGTAAAAGTGTTCCTATTTCTTCACATCCTCTCCAGCAACTGTTGGCTCCAGATTTTTTAATGATCGCCATTCTAACTGGTGTGAGGTGGTTGGAGAATTAATTGGCCTGATTTCAATGTTGTGTCTCAGCGAATAGCGAGGCCTAAAGAGAGAAAGAGAGAGGAAGCAAAATAGCCAGTTGGTGGAGCAGTCAGAATACACACAACATTTATCAACTAAGTCTTATGTAGGCACAGTTTGCAGTGCCCCCAAAACAATTACAAGAGTAACATCAAAGATCATTGATCACAGATTCCTCAGCAGACAATACTGTAGAAGTTTGAAATATTGTAAGAATTACCAGAATTGCACATGCTATTGGAAACATGATGCCAATAGACTTGCTTTACACAGGGTTGCCACAGTGAATTTGTGAAAAAAAAAAAGCATACCTCAAAAATGCAATAAAATGAAATTTAATAAAAGTGTCTGTACAGAGAAACTATATTGCATATTATGTCATTTGTATTGAATTTCAGTATCAGTTTATGTTCACCTTCCTAAATTGATGACCTCATTATAATTATTTACTATAATAATTGTGGTTGATGCTCCACCTACATTCCTTCCACAGTGTTAGTGGACTGAAGCTAATCCAGGTGATACCACGATCTTTTTAAACCTTACTAGCAGTTCTGATTTCCTCACTCCTTTCTTAAGAGAGTAGCCTCTCAGTAAAGCATTTGCATAACTATCTCATCTCAGGCTCTGTTTCTTGGAAAGCCAATCTTAGGCAGTCAGCTTCTCTTTTGGTCATAATACAATATACATATATGGCCAATATTTCTCTTCACAATGATGCTTTTCACCCTCAAATATGGGTGCTAAATTTCAATGTGGACACCGAATTTCAAAAATTTAAGACCCTTTCTCATCCCTAACTAATAATCAATTTTTCTATCTTCATTATTTTAGAAGACACATTGAAAAAATGGATGAAGGAAATCAGTCTGTAATGTCAGAATTTGTGCTTCTGGGACTTTGCCACTCATGCTGTATTCAGGTCTTACTTGTAATGATATTTTTAGTGTTTTACCTGATCATTGTATCTGGAAATATTGTCATTATGATCTTAATCATCACTGATTCCCATCTCCATTCCCCCATGTACTTCTTATTGGCCAATCTGTCCTTTGTTGATACGTGGCTTTCTTCAATTACCATTCCTAAGATGATAGCAGACTTTCTCAAGGAGAGCAAGACTATCTCCTTTGGAGGCTGCATGTCCCAGATCTTCTTTGCTCATTTTATTGCAGGGTTTGAGATGGTGCTACTGGCAGTAATGGCCTACGACCGCTATGTGGCAATCTGCAAACCACTCCGCTACTCCACCATTATGAGCCTACGAATGTGCATTTGGTTGGTGGTGACTTCCTGGATCACTGGCTTTGTTCATTCCATGAGCCAAATAGTTATGATTGTTCCGCTGCCTTTCTGTGGTCCCAAGGAAATACCTTCTTCTGTGATAGACCACTGGTAATCAAGCTTGCTTGCATGGATTCCTATAGTTTAGACATTTTAATGAACCTTGACTGTGGGGTTTTGGCTGTAACATGCTTTATTCTAGTACTGACATCCTATACATATATTCTTCTCACTCTCCACCGAAGCTCTAAAACTGGGGCTTCTAAGGCACTCTCTACCTGCACTGCCCACATCACAGTGGTGGTGCTCTTACTTGGGCCTTCCATCTTCATCTATGTGTGGCCACTTAGCATCACCTGGGTGAACAAATTTCTGGCTGTGTTTTACTATGTTTTTACACCTCTTCTAAATCCAGCCATTTATACCCTGAGAAATAAAAAAAATAAAAAATGCTTTGAAGAGATTCAGAAGCTACTACTTGGAATGCAAGGGAAATAGGTAGTACTGAGAAGTCTAATGATCCTTCATTATGGAAGGAATTATCCAGTCAGTCTTCCTGTGCCTTTAACTATATTTAATTGAATTTTTTTTTTTTTTACAAAAGCATGCCTCCAACCTGCTGAATAGCATCTTAATAAATCTATCTTGAATTTTCTCCTAATTTCATTTGGAAGAAAAATGTTTCTGTAACATTGGCACCTTCAAAATGTTCACTTACATATTGTGAAAAGACAATGAAATTGTTTTTTCCTTAACCTAGCATCCTATCCAAATACTAATGGGAAAAAGCAACAGAAAAAAATAAACAGAAGATTAAAGAGATTACTTTTGCTTAGATTTCACTAACTCAATGAATGTTTTTTAAAAATTAAAACTTAATGCTATTTCTCTTAGTTTTCTCTGTCTCAATAACTAACATTTATTCTTTAAATGTATTCAGTGTAAACTTATGAAATGTAATCTTCCTGAGACCCAGGATCATGTCTTACATGGTTAATTATGAAACCTCAATGTTTAATATACTACTGTGATTAATACACACTAGACAGTAATCATATTTTAATAAATTATTACAGGTCAATTATTCTTTTAAAATATTCATAACATTTATTTGTCAAGGTGTATTTAAATATACTTGTTTGGCATTAAAAATAATTACTCAAGTTTCAAATCATAAATTATATTTATTTTCTGTCTCTAGAGTTAGTAATTAAGTCAACTGAAATATAGTTGTAAGAATCAACAGTAAAAGGCCTAAAACATAAGTATGGGACATATTCAGTTTTTATTAATTTTAATATGGAATCAAAACACAAAATAGAGTGGCGGGGTAAAAATAAAGTTATTATGTTTGGCTGCCAACTCTATGTCATCATGTTATAGTATGACCTTAAGTACTTTCATTATTATCTCCAAATTTTGAGTGAGTGTATGAGACTAAAAAATGTGAGTTGAATCTTCTCAAAGTAGGACATCTTTATTTCTTCTCTATTTAAAGTATCTTGAGATAAATTTTAAATACTGCTCATTTATTAAACAACACTATACAGGGCAAGAGAAAATTTCCACCAGTCAGAATGGCTATTATGAAAAACTCAAAAATAACACAGGCTGACAAGGTTGCAGAGAAAAGGGAATGCTTATACACTGCTGGTGGGACTGTAAATTAGTTCAACCATTGTGGAAGGCAATGTGTTGATTCCTCAAAGAACTTGAAACACAATTACGATTCAACCCAGCAATCCCATTATTGGGTAGTATCCAAAAGAATAAAAATTGTTCTGCCATAAATACACATGCAGGAAAGCCATGGAATCAACCTAAAAGCCCACCAATGGTAGACCAAATAAAGAAAATGTGGTACATATTCACAATGAAATACTACACAGCTCTGAAAAAGACTGAGATCGTGTTCTTTGCAGCATCACAGATGGAGCCGGAGGCCATTATCTAAGCAAACTAATGCAGGAACCGAAAACCAAGTATCATATATTCTTATTTATAAGTGGGAACTAAACAATGAGAACACATGGACACAAAGAGGGGAACGACAGACAAAGGCCTGGCCTACTTGACGGAGGAGGACTGGAGGAGAGAGGGTATCAGAAAATATACCTTTTTGGTACTATGCTTATTAGCTGGGTGATGAAATAATCTGCATATCCAACCCCCATGACACACAGTTTATTGATACAACAAACATGCATATGTACCACTGGACCTAAAATAAAAGTTATAATTTGAGAAAATAAAATGTATTTCTCACAAAGACAGTAATTCATACCGAGAACAAAATACCAGAATAGCTCTACTACTCTAACAAATGAAAAGCAACTATTGAGAATGACATAAATTACAACTCTAGTTTGATCATACAGTGTAAATTATCTAAATTGTAAACCTCAGACCATGACTGCACATAAACAGTGTTAAAGAACTAACAATCTTTTTAGTATAGCCATTATGACTGGTGTGAGATGGCATCTGAGTATGATTTTGATTTGCCTTTCTCTGATGATTAGTGATGCTGAACAATTACCTCATAGGTTTATTGATCACTTAAAAAGTCAAAAAACAACAGATGCTGGTGAAGCTGCAGAGAAAAGAGAAAACTTACCCACTGTTTGTGGGAATGCAAATTAGTCCAGCCACTGTGAAAAGCAGTCTGTAGATTTCTCAAAGAACTTAAAACAGCGCTACCATTCAACTCAGCAATCCCATTACGGGGTATATAACCAAAGGAAAATAAATCATTCTACCAAAAAGACACATACACTCATATCTTTATCACTGTTCTATTCACAATAACAAAGACATGAAATCATCTACCAGATGCCCATCGATGGTAGATTAGATAAAGAAAATGTGGTCATATGCACCATGGAACACTTTGCAGCCATAAAAAAGAATTAAATCGTGTCCTTTGCAGCAACATAATCCTAAGTGAATTAATGCAAGAGCAGAAAAATAAATAGTGCTTGTTCTCACTTTTAAGTGGGAGCTACATTCTGAGCATACATGGATATAAACATAGAAACGATAGACACTGGGGACCATCAGAGGGAGGAAAGAGGAATGGGGGCCATGGGTTGAAAAATAACCTATCAGATACTATGCTCACTATCTGAATAACAGGGTCCATACTCCAAACCTCGTCATCATGCAGTCTGCTCATGTAATAAACATACTTACACATGTATCCTCTCTATCTAAAATAAAAGTTAAAAATTATAAAAAAGAACAGTTATCTGTTCGTCTCAGTCACAGGTTGTAGAGTCAATTGATCCTCATGGGTACACAAATTTGCCACTGCATTTAAACCACTGTGTTTTAAGTAACATTTTACTACTCATAGTGTTGAGTATATTTACATCTCTATATATCCTTAGAAGGTAAACCTGAGTGTTAAATACTTCCTGTATGGATTTCCTAAATATTTTGAAAGGTCATAAGAAAAAAAAAACATAGCTTGTATTGTTTTGCTATAAAATCTGTCACAACAAAATTTTAGTCACCTTCTACTATGTAATTAGAGCTTAGTGTTTATACATTAAGCAGAGGAGGATCCTCTCCAATTCCCACTGATTTCTATTAATATTACTATCGTCTTCACAGACGCCAATCTAGAGGACTTGTAGTTATGCACATTTTCTAGACAAAATGTAAATGTCAAATACTCAGTCTTAATTTCCTATTTAACGAAAGTATCTTCAACTCTGGTGGAGGCATTTCTTTCTTAGCCACCTTACTTCCAACACAACAGAGCTCAAGGCTGTGAGAACAGAAGGCAGAAATTTTGTGAGTGAGTAATTAGGTATAAAACTAAGAGGGGCTACTTCCACTCCCACATCTTCATTCCCAAATACAGAGAATGAAGATCTTGTTTCTCATGAGAGCAATATCTGAACCTACAGTATGCCATTCCACCATTCTATTAGACCAGCTGTGTATAGGAGATTACGTATGTGTTAAGACCAGGTAATCTCATGGTCATTAGGTCGTTATTTCATTTGTTTTCACATATAATAAGTAGTTACTTTTACTTTTATTCTTAATTTATTTTTATTTTATTATTTTTTGGAGGCAGGTTCTCACTCTGTCTCACAGGCCAGAGTGCAGTGGCATGATCTCTGCTCACTGAACCTCTGCCTTCTGGAGAGGCTCAAGACATCCTCCCACCTGAGCCTCTTGAGTGGCTAGGACTGCAGTTACACACCACCAAGCCCAGCCAATTTTTTTTTTTTTTTTTTTTTTTTTTGCTGGGGGTTGGTTTGAGGTTAGAGACAGGCTTTCGCTGTGTTTCCCAGGCTGGTCTCAAACTCCTGGGCTTAAGCGATACACCCACCTCAGCCTCCCAAAGTGCTGGGATTATAGGCATGAGCTTCTGTACCTGGCCATTTAGTATAAAATAAATTTCTTCATCAACAGCAATCTTCTGTAGAATACTATTATGGTGAATAAGGCTGATATGGTTTGGCTCTGTGTCCTTACCCAAATCTGACCCTGCATTATAATAATCCCTAAGTGTTGTGGGAGATACCTGGTGGGAGGCAACTGAATCATGGGGGTGAGTTTTTCCTGTGCTGGTCTCATGATAGTGAATACGTCTTACAAAATATGATGGTTTTATAAAGGGGAGTTCTCTACATGCTATCTTGCCTGTGGCTGTGTAAGTCATGCCTTTGCTCTTCCTTTGCCTTCCACTATGATTGTGAGGCCTCTCCAGCCATGTGGAACTGTGAGTCCATTAAAGCTCTTTTCTTTTTTAAAAAATATATATTCTTATTGTACTTTAAGTTCTGGGATAAATGTGCAGATCTTGCAGGATTGTTACATAAGTATACACATGCCTTGGTAGTTTGCTGCCTCCATCGCCTCCTCACCTACATTAGGTATTTCTCCCAATGTTATCCCTCCTCAATCTCCTTACCCCCTGCTATCCTTCCCCTAGCCCCTGGTGGCCCAACAGACCCCAGTTTGTGATGTTCCTTCCCTGTGTCCATGTGTTCTCATTGTTCAACACCCACCTATGAGTGAGAACATGTGGTGCTTGGTTTTCTGTTCTTGTTGTTGTTTGATGAGAATGATGGTTTCCAGATTTTTTATGGCAGCGTAGTATTCCACGGTGTATATGTGCCACATTTTCTTTGTCCAGTCTATCCTTTGATGGGCATTTGGGTTGGTTCCAAGTCTTTGCTATTGTAAACAGTGCTGCAATGAACATACATGTGCATGTGTCTTTATAACAGAACAATTTATAATCCTCTGGGCATATACCCAGTAATGGGATTGTTGAGTCAAATGGAATTTCTATTTCTAGATACTTGAATTGCCACACTGCCTTCTACAATAGTTGGACTAATTTACACTCCCACCAACAGCATAAAAGTGTTCCTATTTCTCCACATCCTCTCCAGCATCTGTTGTCTCCAGATTTTTTTTACCTTGATCTAATTGACATTTATTAAATAGTACACTCGAGAACTGCACAATACCTAGAAGCAGCTTCTCCACTCCTTACTGAATCTCCCCCTGGTTCTGCCCACCTGCCTCCACTCCTGCCTCCACCATGTCCGTCAGAGTGACCCAGAAGTTCTACAAGGTGTCCACCTCTGGCCCAGGGACCTTCAGCAGCGACTCCTACATGAGCAGGCCCCAGTGCTTGCATCAGTTCCTCGAGCTTCTCCCAAGTAGGCCGCAGCAGCAGCGTCTGGGGTGGCCTGGGCACCAGTATGGGTCTGGGTGGATGCTATGCCAGGGCCGGTGGTTATAGGAGGCATCACATCTGTCACTGTCAACCAGAGCCTGCTGAGCCCCCTTAAGCTGGAGAATGGACCCCAATATCCAGGCTGTATGCACTCAGGAGAAGGAGCAAGACCCTCAAAAAGTTTGCCTCCTTCATTGCGGTTCCTGGAGCAGTAGAACAAGACGCTGGAGAACAAGTGGAACCTCCTGCAGTAGCAGAAGATGGCTTGGAGCAGCATGGACAACATGTCTGAGAGCTACATCAACAATCTGCTGTGGCAGCTGGACAGTCTGGGCCAGGAGAAGCTGAAGCTGGAGGCAGATTTTGGCAACATATAGGGGCTGGTGGAGAACTTCAAGAACAAGTACAAGGATAAGATCAATAAGTATACAGAGATGGAGAATGAAATTGTCCTCATCAAGAAGGATGTGGATGAGGCATAATGAACAAGGTAGAGCTGGAGTCTCACCTGGATGGCAAGCTGATGAGATCAGCTTCCTCAGGCAGCTGTGTGAAGAGGCGATCCGGGAGCTGCAGTCCCAGATCTCAGACACGTCTGTGTGGCTGTCCATGGACAACAGCCGCTCCCTGGACACAGACGGCATCATTGCTGAGGTCAAGGCCCAGTATGAGGAGATTGCCAACTGCAGCCAGGCCAAAGCTGACAGCACGTACCAGATCAAGTATGGGGAGCTGCAGACCCTGGCTGGGAAGAATGGGGATGACCTGCATCATACAAAGATGGAGATCTCCGAGATAAACCAGAATATCAGCTGGCTCCAGTCTAAGACTGAGGACTTCAAAGGCCAATGGGCTTCCCTGGAGGCCACCATTGTAGATGCATGGGGAGCTGTCCGTTAAAGACGCCAATGCCAAGCTGTCCAAGCCGGAGGCTGCTCTACAGTGGGCCAAGCAGAACATGGTGCATCAGCGGTGCAAGTACCAGGAGCTGATGACCGTCAAGCTGGCCCTGGATGTTGAGATCGCCATCTACAGGAAGCTGCTGGAGGGCAAGGAGAGTCATCTGGAGTATGGGATGCAGAGTATGAGTATCCATATGAAGACCACCAGTGGTTACTCAGGTGGTCTTCCTACAGGAAGTCAGGAGGTCAGGAGGTCCTCCTGACCTCAGGAGGTCAGCCTACAGGGAACTTACAAGCCCTGGCCTCACAAGTCCTGGCCTCAGCTGTGGCTTGGGATCCAGCTTTTTCTCTGGCAGGGGCTCCAGCTCCTTCAGCCACATCTGCTCCACCAGGGCAATGGTTGTGAGGAAGATTGAGACCACGATGGGAAGCTGGTGTCCCAGTCCTCAGATGTCCTGTGTAGGTCAATGGTCATGGCAACCCCTCCATCTCTCCAGATTTTTTAATGATCGCCATTCTAATTGGTGTGAGATGGTATCTCAATGTGGTTTTGATTTGCATTTCTCTAATGACCAGTGATAATGAGCATCTTTTCAGATGTTTGTTGGCTGCATAAATGTCTTCTTCTGAAAAGTATCTGTTTATATCAAACTACACTACAAGACTACAGTAATCAAAACAGCATGGTACTGGTACCAAAACAGAGATACAGACCAATGGAACAGAACAGAGGCCTCAGAAGTAACAACGCAAATCTACAACCATCTGATCTCTGACAAACATGACAAAAACAAGCAATGGGGAAAAGATTCCCTGTTTAATAAATGGTGTTGGGAAAACTGGCTAGCCATACACAGAAAACTGAAACTGGACCTCTTCCTTATACCTCATACAAAAATTAACTCCAGATGGATTAAATATTTAAATATAAAAATTAACAACCTAAAAATCCCAGAAGAAAACCTAGGCAATACCATTCAAGACACAGGCATATGCAAGGACTTAATGACTAAAACACCAAAAGCAATGGCAACAAAAGGCGACATAGCCAAATGGGATCTAATTAAACTTAAGAGCTTCTGCAGAGCAAAAGAAACAATCACGAGTGAACCAGCAACCAACAGAATGGGAAAAAATTTTTTGCAATCTAGCCATCTGACAAAGAGCTAATATCCAGAATCTACAAAGAACTAACACAAATTTACAAGACAAAAAGAACCCCATCAAAAAGCGGGTGAAAGCTCTTTTCTTTATAAATTTCACAGTGTAAGGTATGTCTTTATTAGCAGCATGAGAACAGACTAATACAGTAAGTTGGTACGAGGTAGTGGGGCACTGGTGTAAAGATAGCCAAAAATGTGAAATCGACTTTGGAACTGGGTAATAGGTAGAGGTTGGAACTGGTTGGAGGACTCAGAAGAAGACAGAAAAATGTGGGAAGTTTGGAACTTCTCAGAGACTTGGAGGGCTCAGAAGAAGATAAAAAAATGTGGGAAAGTTTTGAACTTCCCAGAGACTTGTTGAATGGCTTTGATGAAAATGCTGATAGTGATATGAACAATAAAGTCCAGGCTGAGTGGTCTCAGATAGAGATGAGGAACTTGTTGGGAACTAGAGTAAAAGTCACTCTTGCTATGCAAAGAGACTGGTGGCATTCTACACCTACTCCAGAGATGTGTGGAACTTGGAACTTGAGAGAGATGATTTAGGATATCTGAGGGAAGAAATTTCTAAGTAGCAAAACATTAAAGAGGAAGCAGACCACAAAAGTTTCGCAAATTTGCTGCCTGATGATGCAGTAGAAAAGAAAAACCCATTTCTGGGCAGATATTCAAGCTTGCTATAGAAATTTGTGTAAGTAAAGAGGCACTGAATGTTAATCACCAAGACAATGGGGAAAATGTATCCAGGGCATGTTACAGATCTTCACAGCAGCCCCTCCCATCACAGTCCCGGAGGACTAGGTGGGAAAAATGGTTTCAGGGCCCCCTGCTCTATGCAGCCTTGGGACATAGGGCCCTGCATCCCACCTGCTTCAGCTCCAGGTGTGGCTGAAAAGGGCCAACGCACAGCTCAGGCTACTGCTTCAGAGGGTGCAAGCCCCAAGTCTTTGTTGCTTACATGTGGTCTTGGGCCTGTGGGTGCAAAGAAGTCAAGAACTGAAGTTTGGGAGCCTTTGCCTAGATTTCTGTGACTGTATGGCAACACCTGGATGTCCAGGCAGAAGTTTGCTGCAGGGATGGGGGCCTCATGGAGAACCTCTGCTAGGGCAGTGCAGAAGGGAAATGTGGAGCTGGAGCCCCCACACAAAGTCCCCACTGGGGTACTGCCTAGTGGAGCTGTGAGAAGAGGGCCATCATCCTCCAGACCCCAGAATGGTAGATCCACTGAGAAATTTCACCATGAACCGGGAAAAGCCACAGACACTCAACACCAGTCCATGAAAGCAGCTGGGAGGGAAGCTGTACCCTGCCAATCCATGGGGCAGGGCTGCCCAAGACCATGGAACCCAACTCTTGCATTACCGTGGCCTGGATGTGAGGCATGAAGTCAAAGGAGATCATTTCAGAGCTTTAAGATTTGGATGCCCCAATGGATTTCACACCTGTGTGGGGCCTGTGGTTTCTTTGTTTGGCCAATTTCTCCCATTTTGAGCAGGTGCATTTACCCACCTGTACTTCCATTGTATCTAGGAAGTAATTAACTTGCTTTTGATTTTATCCCTTCATGATAAAAACTCTCAAAAACTGAAACTGTATATAGAAGGAATAAACTTCAACATAATAAAAGTCATATGTGACAGACCCATTGCCAGTATGAAACTGAATGGCAAAAAATCTGAACACTTTCCCTCTAAGATCTAGAACACAACAATGGTGCCCACTTTTGCCACTGTTACTAAACATAGTACTGGAAGTCCTAGCCTGAGCAATCAGTTAAGATAAAGAAATAAAGGGAATCCAAACTGGAAACGAGTAAGTCAAATTTTCCTTATTTGCAGATGCTATTTTCCTATATTTGGAAAAACATAAAGACTTGGCTAAAAAACTATTAAAACTGAAAATCAAATCTAGTAAAGTTGCAGGATACAGATCAACATACAAATATCAGTAGCATTTCTATATGCCAACAGCTAACAAACTAATAGAAAGTAATATGATTTACAATATCTAAAATAAAATAAAATGCCTAGAAAATAAGTTAACCAAAGAAATGAGAGATCTCTATAATGAAAATTTAAAAATCATTTATGCAAGAAATTGATGAGGACACCAAAAATGGAAAGATATTTCATGGTCATGGAGTGGCAGAAAAAGTATTATTAAAATGTCCATAAGACCCACAGCAACCTACAGATCCAATGTAAGCCCTATGAAAATGCCAATGACATTCTTCACAGAAATAGAGAAAAATAATCCTAAAATTTATATGGAACTTCAACGACCCAGAATAGCCACAACTATCTAAAATAAAAAGAACAAAACTGGAGGAATCACATTAGCTAACTTCAAATTTTACTATAAAGTTATAAAAATCAAAATGGCATAATACTGGTTTAAAAATAGACATATGGACCAGCAGGACAAAATAGAGGACTCAGAAATAAATTTATTTTATTATTTATTTATTTATTTTCCTTTTTTTAATTGCATTTTAGGATTTGGGGTACATGTGAAGAACATGCAAGATTGTTGCATAGGTACACACATGGCAGTGTGATTTGCTGCCTTCCTCCCCATCACCTATATCTGGCATTTCTCCCCATGCTATCTCTCCCCAACTCTCCACCCCCTGCTGTCCCTCCCCTATTTCCCAACAGACCCCAGTGTGTGATGCTCCCCTCCCTGTGTCCATGTGTTCTCATTGTTCAACACCCACCTATGAGTGAGAACATGCAGTGTTTGATTTTCTGTTCTTGCGTCAGTTTGCTGAGAATGATGGTTTCCAGATTCACCCATGTCCCTACAAAGAACACAAACTCGTCATTTTTTATGGCTGCATAGTATTCCATGGTGTATATGTGCCACATTTTCCCTGTCCAGTCTATCATCGATGGGCATTTGGGTTGGTTCCAGCTCTCTGCTATTGTAAACTGTGCTGCAATGAACATTCGTGTGCATGTGTCCTTATAGTAGAACAATTTATAATCCTTTGGATATATACCCAGTAATGGGACTACTGAGTCAAATGGAATTTCTATTTCTAGGTCCTTGAGGAATTGCCACACTGTCTTCCACAATGGTTGAACTAGTTTACACTCCCACCAAAAGTGTAAAAGTTCTCCTATTTCTCCACATCTTCTCCAGCATCTGTTGTCTCCCGATTTTTTAATGATCGCCATTCTAACTGGTGTGAGATGGTATCTCAATGTAGTTTTGATTTGCATTTCTCTAATGACCAGTGATGATGAGCATTTTTTCTTATGTTTGTTGGCCTCATGTATGTCTTCTTTTGTAAAGTGTCTGTTCATATCCTTCACCCACTTTCGAATGGGCTTGATTTTTCTTGTAAATCTGTTTTAGTTCTTTGTAGATTCTGGATATTAGCCCTTTGTCAGATGGGTAGACTGCAAAAATTTTTTCTCATTCTGTTGGTTGCCAGTTCACTCTAATGACTGTTTCTTTTGCTGTGCAGAAGCTGTGGAGTTTGATTATGTCTCATTTGTCTATTTTGGCTTTTGTTGCCCATGCTTTTGGTGTTTTGGTCATGAAGTCCTTGCCTATGCCTATGTCCTGAATGGTTTTGCCTAGGTTTTCTTCTAGGGTTTTTATGGTGTTAGGTCTTATGTTTAAGTCTTTAATCCATCTGGAGTTGATTTTAGTGTAAGGTGTCAGGAAGGGGTCCAGTTTCTGCTTTCTGCA
>CAUYLG010039427.1:0-20190 GCA_963573385.1 Cacajao melanocephalus | reverse complement strand
CAAAAATTAGCCGGGCGTTGTGGCAGACACCTGTAATCCCAGCTACTCAGGAGGCTGAGACTGGAGAATCACTTGAACCCAGGAGGTGGAGGTTGCAGTGAGCTGAGATCGCATCACTGCACTCCAGCCTAGGCGACAGGGTAAGACTGCGTCTCAAAAAAAAAAAAAAAAAAAAAAAAAGTGACGAGCCAAAGGATTTTATCATTCTAACTCTAAAAACTGATGTCCTTTTAACACACCTACATGGTCCACCATAGTCTGGCACCTGCCTACTTTCCACCCTCACCATTACAACTATCCCTGCTTCCCTCTCTACCAACTACATAGACCTTCTTGTAGTTCCTCGAACACACTGTGCTCCCTGTAGACACCGGACCTTTACACAAGCCCTTTCCCAATGGAAAGTGCTCAATGCCAGGGGTTCTACGATGCTTCTCAAAGCTGTTCTCTTCTCCTCTGTCTGAATTATAGAAAACCTCCACATATACTTGTGTAACATATGAACTGAAGGCCTAACTATACTGTGAAGAGAAGCAGAACAGTGGTAAATTTAATAATCTTCATTAAAACAGCTACCACTTATTGAGCCTACCGTGCATGACCTCATCTAATCTTCACAACAAATCCAGTAGATAAGTCTGATGAACCCCATTTTACAGTGAAGAAACAGGTTCTGAGAGGCAAGATCCTCAACCAAGGTCACATTGTAGTAAGAAACAAAGACTTCAAACACAACTCTGACTCCAAAGTCGGTTCTCCAAACTGGCTTCTGGGTCTGAAATATTAAAAACTAAGACTGAATAAAGTATTGTAGTCACTAAGTTGTACTCACTAGTTTCCGTCGCTGTGGAGTGGCTTACTTTCTCCAACTAATAACAGTAACAGCTCCCACTTACTGAGGGCTTACCGTAAGACGCTAACGCTTTATTTACATAGATGTTTTCATTTTACCCTCATGATACTTTACTGAAGTCGGATCATCCCGACTTAACAGGAAAAACTGAAGCTCAAGGAAATTTTTCTGGCGAGGAAATACAGTCTGTAAATTTGGGTACTGGAAGCAGCTTTCCTCGCTCGCAGTCCGGGGACCCGCTCAAGGTCTCCGAGGCGTACTTAAAACCACCGCCACAGAGGCGACACTCTCATAGTTATCCCGATTGTTCCTCTGAAGACGCAGGCCTGGTCTGGGTGGGCACGAGTGCCATGAACGCGTCTCAGGACAGCGGCTTCCTTCTCGGTCCCCGGGCCTAGCTCCCCGGGCCTCGCCCCCTCAACACCTGGGGGCTCATCACCCCCGTGAGGACAGATACAGTAATTAGAGGCCTTCGACCCATTTTCTCTGGTTCCTCAACTGCCCTTCGCCCGCAAGTTCTAGGAACATTTTCTTACCCAGTCCCGCAGAAGCTGACCCCAAGTCCATCCGACAGAAGCTTGTGTAATCTCGTAATGTTTACTTCCGGCTTTCCGCCTTATTCCGGCAGCCACTGAGACAACTTCCGGATGAACGGCACATGCGCACTAATTTCCTGGAGGGGGTGAGGGGCTTCCGGTGCTCTCGCACCGTTCTCGGGTGTGCGTATCGCATTTTTTACCCGGGTTGTGGAGAGATTCAAGTTGGGCAGTTTGTTTTTGGCTTCTGTTTAGGAACTTTCGATTCTTTTAGACTCGGAGAATTTTAGGAAGTTTTAAAAAAAAAAACAACCCAGAACAGACAACAGCTTAAGCCTCACTAGGGGACTTTGAAATGAATGGAGAAATTGGTGACGGATCAACTACAAAAAAAAACAAAAAACAGTTAAAATTGGTACTAATTAGTAGCCAAGCTGTGTAACATGCTGGGGGTTTGGTGAACACAATGTCATTCCTCAGATTTACATCAGAGTGCGAAAGACACCAAAACAGCTATTCAGGTAATTTAGCAGTTGTGAAACGTTGGTATGAAAGAAATACCAGGTGCTGTGAGAACATAAGGCATTTTCTCAGAAAAAAATACGACGATTTCCATTTTGGAGAAACGTTAGCATCTATGCTATCCCATCCCTCCTTTAAAAGTATACGTATAAAATAAAATACTGGAAAATAAACTAATTTTGGTAGTAGAATTTCTTGTGATTTTTTTTTATTTGTGCTGTCTATTCTATTCTGGTTGTTCTCTGCCTCTCCCCCCATAACGTGTGTCCTTTTTGAATGTAAAAGTTAAAATAGCTACCATCCCTGCCTCAATAAAACAGCTCAACATAATAGAATCTGTTTTTTTGTACTAAGAATTTGCAGGCTAGGCGCGGTGGCTCACGCCCGTAATCCCAGCACTCTGGGAGGCGGAGGTGGGTGGATCACCTGAGGTCCAGAGTTCAAGACCAGTCTGACCAACATGGTGAAAACCCGTCTCTACTAAAAATACAAAAATTAACTGGGCGCGTTGGTGCACGCCTGTAGTCCCAGCTACTTGGGAGGCTAAGACAGGAGAATGGCTTGAATCCGGGAGGCGGAGATTGCAGTGAGCTGAGATCACGCCATAGTAAGTACTCCAGCCTGGGCGACAAAGCAAGACTCCAACTAAAAAAAAAAAAAGAATTTGCAATACCTGGAGTGTAGGAACATAAATGTTAATTTTGCAGCCGGGCGCAGTGGCTCACGCCTGTAATCCCAGCACTTTGGGAGGCCGAGGTGGGCGGATCACGAGATCAGGAGATCGAGACCACTGTGGCCAACAGGGTGAAACTCCGTTATGTACTAAACATACAAAAATTAGCTGGACGTGGTCGCGTGCGCCTGTAATCCCAGCTACTGGGAGGCCGAGGCAGGAGAATCACTTGAACCTAGGAGGCGGAGATTGCACTCCAGCCCAGCGACAGAGCAAGACTCTGCTTCAAAAAAAAATGTTAATTTTGCTTTTACAGGGCAGTAGATGAAGAAATAGAGTCAGAGACTAGCGTAACATGCTGGGGCTTTGGTGAACAGAGTGTCTTTCCTCAAATTTACATCAGAGTGTGAAAGACACCAAAACAACTATCCAGATAATTTAGCAGTTGTAAAAAGTTGCTATGAAAGGAATACCAGGTGCTGTGAGAACATAAGGCAGTAGAGTCAATGAATCACTCGGGCTTTGCTTTTTTTCCACTTAAAAACATTCCTGAAATTTGCTCAGGAGTGTTAAGGCCTAATTAGCCAAAACCACCAGAAGAGCACATCTTGAAGAGGAATCAGAATGCTCAGGACAAGAGAGTTCAATCTTTTCTAAGACTTGAGGTTCCTCTGGAGGGTTCTAAGGAAGGTCTAGGACAGTGAGGATTGGTTCTGGATGGGTTGCTGTTTGTAAAGCAGGATTAGGAGAAACTGATTAGGGACTAAGTGCTGTTATGAGTGAGGGTGGGTTAGCAACTGAGTATCTCCAGTAATAGAAATAGCAAAGCTGGTCTGGGGGCATCATTAGTAAGAAAATAGTGGTTATTCAAAGAGAGGTGGTTACAGTTTACAGCTGCTGCATGACCTTGGGAGAAACAATGCTTTCTGCTAGTGAAAATAGAAGACATCCTAAGGAGATAAACCTTGTACCCCAAAACCTTTGTAGATAGAGAATCCCCACTTGGAAGCTATAGGTGTTGTACAGATTTAGTCTCAAAAACTTACACTTTAAGTGCTGATAATATAATATGATGACGTAAAATTTAGGAGATACAGGAGGAAATAAGGGATGGAGATAAAGAACAGTGAAGGGACAATAAAGGTATGCATATTTTTCTGTCTTTCCTCTTTTCTTCACTTAGGTTAGGCTCTTTTCATCTTGATACCTAGTATAATGTCCAGCATTTAATAGATATTAAATAAATATTTGTGAATGAATGAATCATTCAATCAATTTTGGTCCTGAAATGCCAGGGAGGAAGAGGTGATGAACTGGCATATATTGAGAACCATGTCTATGTCAGGTATAGCGTTAAACATTTTGTGAAAGAGTAATATGGAATCAACTCCTCTCTCTCAGCTGATCTGTAGGTTAAAATGTATATATGGTGACCTGTGGGAAGCAGAGTTTGAATGACACAGGTCAGCCTTGATCTTTTGAATTTGTACCTTTATCTTGTAGTTGTTCAATATATTCCAATTTACTATAGAAACAGGAAAAGGTTGTCAACTTTTTCAAGCAAAATTTATTTTCATATCTGGGAAATTGGAATTCCTTTTTTATATCTTTATTATCTCTCTAATGTTCTCTTGCTCCCTGGTCAAGCCCTTCCAGGCAGCTTTGGAATATATTCTTGAGATGTTAGAGGTTTAAAATAAATCACTATTAAATGATAGGATTTTAAGGGAAGACTAAATTATGTATTCATTATAATCATCATTTTGTTCCTAAGACAGATTTGTGGTGGTATAATAGAAACAGCATCTGAGCCCGCAGTATTGAAGATAGTCCTAAGATTAGGGAACGATCAGTCTGTTCTTAATCATAACAGAATGACTCAAACGCTGCTGTTTGATCTCTCTGTACTTACATTTCTTCTTAATTTTAAATTCTTCTCTGCTAGTATTCTTTAGACCCAACACTGGTTGTTCCCCCATTTCCAAAAGTATTTCTATTTATTTTCCATCCTTTCTACAGTGCCATTTAAATAAAAATATCTTAAAGCAATAAAACATTGTTATTGAGCCAGTACCTCAGTCCATGAAGCTTAATAATATGGAGAGCAAAACAAAGCCACTCAAGTTTTTAAAAATATTACAAGATCCTAGTTCCCCCTCCCCGCCCCCCGAAAATATGCCACAAAGTTTGCAGAAAAGCGGTTTTGGGGAGGAGCCCTGGCTGCGTAGGTCCCTCCATTGGTTCCGCTTGGTGACCACGCCCCCGGCCCCGCCTCCTAGGCGGAAAAGCCAATTGGGCCGCGAGTTGTGGTTTAAACCGGGAGTGCGCCGCGGCGGTTCACCGCGTTCTCAGAGGACGGTGGCTGTTGAGAGCTGCGTTGAGTGGACGAGAGGGTCGCGGGTTGGTAGGGCGAACCGGGTCGAGCGGTGAAGGAAGTGGGCTGGGGCTGGGGCTGGGGGACTGTCCGGGGCGCAGATGGCTCCGAGCCTCTGTGAGCGCGGTCTCGGACTGAGAACTGGACCCGCGGCAATTCTCTTGTTGAGTGCCAGCTCCAAACCGCCTGCTTCCTCAGGACCTTAGAACCTCTGACTCAGGCTGGAAGATTAAAGAGCTGGATGAAGTACCTGTTGGCTGAAGCCCGTCATTGTATTCTGCCTCTGTTTAGCTCTCGTTTTTGTGTGAACATCCCTAGGATAGAAAGTTTGGACTGTTGCTGTACCTTAGCTTCTCGCACCTTCCCCAATATCTAACATGTATTTCTCATTTTTAGAATAATCCAGAATGGCTACTCTGATCTATGTTGATAAGGAAAACGGAGAAACAGGCACCCGTGTGGCTGCTAAAGATGGGCTGAAGCTGAGGTCTGCACCTTGTAAGTATATAAGGCTGCAGTCAGATACACTCATGTTGTGGACGTGGCCTGGAGCTGGATGAGACAATTTAGTGTACTTTGTGGGCAATTAGAGTCAAGTTTGTTATTGGTCCTTTTTCATTTTCAATATCTTAATGAGATGATTTAAGAGAGTACTGAAATCTCAGCTATTAGGTGTATCATAGTCATGCCGCTACCAAAAATGGGGGTTGGGTTTGGGGGTAAGAGTTAGGTCAAGTTTATATACACAGTATTCAAGTTGCACAGGTATTTTGCTGCTGGAATATTCTTACGGTAAGACTTTTTCTTCAGCAGCCAAAGCTTTAAATGGGAGATCTCAAGTTGCAACACCACGTTTTGGCAAAACATTTGATGCTCCACCGGCCTTACCTAAAACTACCAGAAAAGCTTTGGGAACTGTCAATAGAGCTACAGAAAAGTCAGTAAAGACCAATGGACCCGTCAATCAAAAACAGCCAAGCTTTTCTGCCAAAAAGGTGAGTGTTGGCTATAAAGACACTGTTTAAACACAGAAGCACTTTTGACTCTTAAAATGACCATTGGCATCATCCTACCTAGCTTTTTTCGCTCTGAATAGAAGGCAAGTAGAGGTTAGCAAACTAATGAAGGAGACTCATTGTCCTTGTGGCTTCTTGGTACTTTGAGATAGGAAATCTCAGGTGCAGCTAATGCATATTTTTGCCTCACCTGTTTTTAACTAGTGTATTGTAACAGATTGGTTGTTATCTGCTTACAGATACATACTGAGAGAAGAGGGTAGTTTAGGAAGTTCTGTTGCTGCTGTAATAGCACAGGTGCTGCCATTCTCCTAGCCTTCCAGAGCAAGCAGCAGCTTGTTAGGTGACAATTTGCTAGCATGCTCATTTTTGTGTGTGAGTCACAAGCTACAGGTCTGTGTATCCCAGACCCAGAGGACTTTGCTGTGAAAGATGAAGTTAGCATGTGGATTGACACTTTATTTGAAACACTTTTTTTCTTTTCCAGCACAAGCGACACAGAAAAAAAATTGTTTTTTTAAAATTTGCGTTAGGAAACAACTAGTGAATTACATATAGTGCAACTTAGGACGTCTTCTTTAAAAGTGAATTAAAAATATTAAATACAGGAATTGCAAAGATATGGGAAAAGCCATAAGACACAGTACTAAAGTATGAGAACTCCATAGGGAGTTCTAGGCATGCATATGTGAGGTGAGATAAATCAGGAACATGCAGGCTTCCATTGTGGCACACTTCTGTAGTAGATTGTAGTAGACCTGTCAACTCCAGACTAGGGAATTGTCCATGGTGTTTTTATAAAGTCCTTGACTGTGTCTTGCTGCCTTTTACTCAGTGTGTGTATTTGAGGAACACAGACTTGTTTTTAATATTAACCAAGCAAATAATTAAGGTAACACTTACAGAAAAAAATCACACTCCTATAAGCCAAAAGTGGTTTTGATGATTAGCTACTATCCTGGGTGATTCATGCCCATTTTCTCCTCTGTTAGGTTGAATAATTGTGTTGATTAGCTCTGAATTAACTCTGCATTCTTGATAACTTATGCTGACAGGTGCTGATACTTAAATTTCAGATTTAACTTTAAGTCATGCTACTCGAATTACATTTGAATCCTATTATTTGAAGTATATTTAGGTATAATTAGGAAAACTAAGGATTATGGCTTCTTAGAAGGCAGCATGATATTGACAAACTTAAAAACTAATCAGCTGATAAGACTTCAACTCTCACTAACTCATATTTTCTTTGGTTGTTCTAGATGACTGGGAAGACTGTTAAAGCAAAAAGCTCTGTTCCTGCCTCAGATGATGCCTATCCAGAAATAGAAAAATTTTTTCCCTTCAATCCTCTAGGTAGTATCTTTTGCAATTGTGAAAACTTGCTTTTGGCCTTTAGTTTCTTAGTATTCAGATCAGCTGTAACTTGATATGAATATATGACCAAAAACTATAATGAGACTGCCTGAATCTGGGTTGCTTTGGACAGGTGTACCTGTTGATGGAATTATTCGCAAGGTATCGTCTAAGGTCAGGAGGGGAATAGGAACAAAGATGTAGAAGACATTGTTCGTGTCTGTAAAAGCTTATCACCTAGAGGAAGTAAGATGTATTCATGAACATTGAGTAAGTTACTGTGTGGACAGTCTTTCTCACAAGCTTTCTAGAAAGCGAGCTTTATGTCAAGTTGAGGAATGCCTGAGAGGACTTTGGTAGGATTATTTCTTTGGTTAGAAAAATCTACATAAGACAGTGAAGACGTGTTTTTCAGATTTCTTCAACCCGTTACATGTATCTGAAGTATTTTCTGTTTTGGAAACGGCTTTTCAAGCTTTAATTTACTCAACCATTTGAGGGGAAGCTACCGTGTGCCAGGCACCATTAGATGCTGGACGCACTGTTTAACAAGATGGGCTCTGCCTATGGGAGCCCACAATTTGAAGAGAAAGTCAAATGCTGGACAAGTCAGCTCACTGTGATTGTGAGCCAGGAAAAAGAGCATTGCAGGTCAAAGTGGTGTAAAGATCTTGAGGTAGGAAAAGGTACTGAAGTGGTTCTAGGAAAAATACAGGTAGAGTGAAGGAGGATACAGGTGGGGTGTGGGGGCAGATCAGGCAGGGCCTTACAGATTTCTGAGCTGGATCTTTTACCCTTTTCTTTAGCCAAAGAGGTCATTTAGTTATTCTTCTACTAATATGCATTCAGATTGTTCTGGCTTTTAGAAACTAAAAACATTTATACAATTAGTATTCTTGAAATGATCTTGTTGTAAGTTTGAGAGTACATCAGGAGGGAAACAGGATTGCTGAGTTCAAGGATATGTGTAATTAAGTTTTAAAATTATAAAATGTGGTGCATCCATACTAATAATTACCATTCAGCCATTAAGGATATTGAAGTCGATTTATGCATATTGATCAAGAATGAAGACCACAATATCATGTTTGAGAAATGAGATATTGCTAAGTGGCCCTTCGAAAATAGTGTAAATTGTTTAATCCACCTGCAGTGGATGAAGATGCCTGCTTTCTCCATGTTCACTAAATATCAATGTTTTAAAACTCTAATCTTGATCAGAAAAGAAATATTTCATTATTTTAAATTTATTATGTGTGTGATGAGCATATTTGATTATTGGACTCTTACAGTTTTGCTTTTTTGTTAAATTCCTGTTTGTGTTTTTCTTTGATTAAAGAGCTCTTTGTAGATAAAATTAGCTCCCCTTATATATAATGCAGACTTCTTTTCTCTGGGGTTTTTTGCCTGTTTATGGTTTCCTTTACAATTCAGTGCAGTTCAGTGGTTTTCAGTTAAGTAGTCACATATCATTCAATTCCTTTTTGACTTCTGGGTTTAACCAGGCTTGAAAAAGAGCAGACTAATTTTTTTTTTTTTTTTTTTGAGATGGGAGTCTCATTCTGTTGCCCAGCCTGGTGTGCAGTGGTGCTATCTTGGCTCACTGCAACCTCCACCTCCTGGGTTCAAGCAATTCTCTGCCTCAGCTTCCCTAGTAGCTGGGATTACAGGTACCTGCCACCATGCCTGGCTAACTTTTGTATTTTTAGTAGAGATGGGGTTTCACCACGTTGGCTAGGCTGGTCTCAAACTCCTAACTTCAAGTGACCACCACCCCGCCCCCCCAGCCCCCAGCCCCCAGCCTCCCAGAGTGCTGGGATTACAGGCGTGGGCCACTGTGCCGGCCCAGAGCAAACTAATTCTTGAGTACTTAGGCTTTAGAGAACGTTCACACCTAAGGACAAAGATAAGGAGAACTATGATTTTCTAATCTTTTGAGAAAACAATCTCCTTGAAAAGAAAATTCAGTATTATACTTTTGGTACTGTACAGAAAAATTACTTGTTTTAAATAGTTGCTAAGATGCAGTGACTCACGCCTGTAATCCCAGCACTTTAGGAGGCCGGTGTGGGGGTTGGGGAGGTTGTCACTTGAGGTCAGGAGTTTGAGACCAGCCTGGCCAACATGGTGAAACCTCCACTCTACTAAAAATACAAAAATTAACTAGGTGCGGTTACAGGTGCCTGTAATCCCAGCTACTTGGGAGCTGAGGCAGGAGAATTGCTTGAACCTGGGAGGTGGAGGTTGCAGTGAGCCAAGATCATGCCACTGCACTCCAGCCTGGGTGACAGAGCAAGACTCCATCTCAGAAAAAAAAAAAGTTGCTAAGAAGTAACGTACTTGGATTTTAAGAAGGAATGTTACCTAACACAGTGGTTCTCGATTTATTTTTGGTTTTAAACTCTTAGAAATTATTGAAGACCACTTTTGCTTGTGTGATCTGCTCTTTTCTGTATTAGAAATTAAAACTGAGAAACTTAAGATATTTATTCACTAAATCACATTACATTAATGTAAATTTTTTAATATAAAATATTTTTTGTTTCGGAAAAGTTTTGGGAAGAATGGCATGGTTTATATTTTTGAAAATTTGCTTTATTTGTCTTAATACGAGACAACTGGATTCTCATCAAATTCTGTATTCAATCTTACATCTGTTTTGGTTAAAGTATACTAAGAAAACCTGGTGTCACACAGATATGTTTTTAATAGTCTTTTCAGGTAAGTGTGAATAGTTTTCTTTGCCACTACACTAAAACTCACAAGTGGCTGTTTCTGAATATATAATTGCAATGGGGAATCTGAAACCATATCCATAAGCATTTTGTATTTTGACATCAATTTTGTATTTTGACGGTAAAACTCATTAGCCTATTTTGCACTTGGACTGTATCTTAATCTCACATCTGTCTTGCATTGATCATTCAGAAATATTGATTCACTGAGATATGTAGATACCCCATGTTGAAATGCTTTATTATACAATATTAAAGTATTAATATCACAACTGATCTCATCAGAAAAGTCTAAGGCACCTGTCAAACCAATGACTGCAGATAAGTTTTCCGAAATTCCTTTTTTTGGCCTGACGTAGTGGCTCACACCTGTAATCCCAGCACTTTGGGAGGCAAGGTGGGCAGATCACCTGAGGTCACAAGTTCAAGACCAGCCTGGTCAACGTGGTGAAACCCTGTCTCTACTAAAAAAACAATTATTAGCTGGGCCTGTAATCTCAGCTACTTGGGAGGCTGAGGCAGGACAATCACTTGAACCCAAGAGGTAGAGGTTGCAGTGAATGGAGATCGTGTCACTGTGCTGCAGCATGGGTGAAAGAATGAGACTCCATCTCAAAAAAAATTCCTTTTTTCTATTTTTGACAAAATTTTGACATCTTATATTCTGTCATTGGCAACAAAGACTGTCAGTTTTCCTTGAGGTGATAGACTTCTTTCATTCCTTTGAGAAAATGTGTGACAAGTATCCAGGTCTGAGTGACCATGGGATTTCTTGCAGTTATTAATTCAAGTAAAAACATTATTCCAGGAAAAAGTTCTGTAGTTTTAGCTCACAACTCAGATGATTGCACAAATCCTTTTGCTTTGAGATAATCGTATTTTGGTGTACAGTGGAAGCGCTTTATGGCATAATTCTCATTTTATCACACAGAACATGAAAAAGACATTTTCTCAAGGATGGAGAGCTAATAAAATTAATACTTACTGCATGTGGTGAAGTGACGTTAAGTGAAACTGGCGTTTTTAAACTACAAGTGAAGAGAGATGGAGAACATAGAGACTGCTAATATGCTTTATTGTCACTGCCTTGATTTGTGCTGAGGTACCAGCAGCTTTATCCACCATTGCCTTTGTGCTATCATTACAAATGTCAGCCCTGTGGGAAAAGGTGTGAATGTTGTCATGAAAATAGTTTTGACCTCATGGACCACCTGAAAGGGTCTCAGACCACAAAGGGTCTACAGCTCACGGTAAGAACTGCTGCCCTGACAAAAACACTTTCTCTCTGTCACAGACTTTGAGAGTTTTGACCTGCCTGAAGAGCACCAGATTGCACACCTACCCTTGAGTGGAGTGCCTCTTATGATCCTTGACGAGGAGAGAGAGCTTGAAAAGCTGTTTCAGCTGGGCCCTCCTTCACCTGTGAAGATGCCCTCTCCACCATGGGAATCTAGTAAGTAAGAAAGTGCCTTCTAGAAGGGCTGCAAACAGTTTGTTTCATAACACTTTCATTACCTTGAGAACAGAGTTGTGTGGGAAGTTAGCCTGTGAGTAATTTCTGTCCTTCAAATGACAAGGATAAGGTTCAGAAAAATAGACTGTTCTCAATTGGTATTACTTTTTAGTCCCAAATGCTGCGCAGTACAGTTGTTATTCTGGAAACTGGATAGTTTTAGCCACAGCAAATAGATGAGTTCACTTGTATCTTCTTAGGCTGTAAGTTGAAGCATATATAATAAACTTGCTTGGAATGATGATTCCATGTTATATCCAAAGCTAGTGTAAGATCAAAACACCTGTGCTGTAGCATAGACTGACAATAACTTCTTACTGCAGAAGGTTTGAGGTCTTAGTTTGAACTGGTAGTCAAAGCCATCATTGTTTTCTGTTCTGTTGTGGGATAATTTGTGCTAATAAGTTGCATTAGTGAGACTGTTACCTCTTCTTTTGGTCTCTAAGAACAATAGAGATTCAGATACTTCTAAAACTTCCTAATGAAAGTCAATTCTGGGGCCACCGACACATTGCAAAAAGTACATGTCAAGAGGAGGATGGAGGTGATTCATTAGGCAAAGGGAATAACATGAGTTTTTGATTGACAGCTAATGTCTATGTTGATATGAACAATGACTCAAGGATTTGCAGAAATTTAATAAGATTCCTGTTTTCTAGATCTGTTGCAGTCTCCTTCAAGCATTCTGTCGACCCTGGATGTTGAATTACCACCTGTTTGCTGTGACATAGATATTTAAATTTCTTAGTGCTTTAGAGTTTGTAATTGTATTAATAAAGCATTCTTTAACAGATTCTTCCTAGTATTGTGATTGCTCTTCCACGGAGGTTACTTACAACAGTATGATAGCTAGCTGAGGTGTTTAACCAGTCTATGATGTGACAAGAGATTTGTCCGATTTCTAAAAACTTAAATCCCTTTGGTTTGTTTTAACAGCTTATTTTAGAAGCCACCACTGTTTTCTCTGAAAAGTATCCTTCTCAATGTGTACTTTATTGAGTTTTGTGGCCATTAACGAGTGACAGTTATTAGATCTCTTAATTAGAAGAGCCACTTCCAAGTCATTAAGTATCTATTGCTAGGCATTCTTTATTACTGGTTCTACTTAGTTTCTAATGACTTTAATACTTGGTATTGAAAGGCTCTAAATCTTCTGAGAACTCAACCTCCTTGGGATCGTCAATTAGGTTCTTTAAAGATCACTGCAGATAATTTACCGATGGTAAGTTCTACACTCCACCTATAGGAAACCGTATTTAGTTGTTTACCTTGTGTTGGACATTAGTATTTGAGAAACATTATGTTTAATGTTTGACACTATTTTTCAGTTAAGACAATGAGGCTCAGACATTTATTGATTTGTCAAAGATGTGAAGAGCTAGAAAATGATAGAGCTGGCATTTTGATCTAAATTCTGAGGTTAGAATCAAAATAGAGATTGCAAATGATTGCTCATAGGTTTTTGTTTTGAGGGTGGGGGTAGATGATATTTTAAAAACCTTCATCATTTCCACTATTTACAATCCCACTATTTCACCAATCTGGCTTTGGAGATTCTGTTGAAGAGAGATGTGTCCATAGTCGACCCTGTTTTTATTCAATACTTGCTGGGGCTGGAGACGTGGATTGCTGGCTGCTGCCTTTTAGGTGGAGTGTAGGCTTTCATCTCACAGACCCTGCCTTAAATGGCCTTAGTGAGAACTGAAGTGAACCTTTTACTTTTTGTGTCTCTTCTCAGACCTAGCCTGCTTAACTCACTTGACTTGCTTGAGCCATGTATGGACCTGAATTTGACCCTTGCTTGATGCTAAGTTATATAGGAAGCCTTTCCCTTGGTATATCATTAGCTTCTATGGTCAAGTTAGAATGTGAACCCTTTGCCATTATTACTGGAGGAAGCTGAAAGATACTAGGCATGAAATACTAAGAACACCTACAACCACTTATCCTGACTTGAAAACTTTTTACCTTCTAAATATAACTGAATCAGTGCAACTTGAACGGCCATAATCATGTCACTGTACTCCAGTCTGCATGGCAGAGTAAGATTCTGTCTCAAAAAAAAAAAGTGTAGTTCTGAATGGCTTTCATACTCTGCTCACAAACTGAAGCTTTGGAAAATTGTCTTTTGTGGTAGGGGGAACCAAGGGCTGGGAACAAGGGGACTAGTTAGTCCCTTACCAATTAATCGCTGTCCTCTGGGTCAGAACTGAGCATGAAGGGATCTGATCTTTTCATCTGCTGTTAATCAGATTGCAATGTGCATAATGTGTGTTGAGACTGAGAACTTTAAGCAGATGCTCCTCCTCCATTAATACAGATACTTTGCATCTTGTGGGGGTTGTTGCTATTTTGTTAAATTCTGACACTTTTGAAATAAGACAGACTATTTGTACCTTTGTAACTGTAAACTTTCTACCTTTCTCTGCACCACCTCTGAGCCTGCCTCTCAGGATTCTGTATCTTCTTAGAGTAGGAGCTAACAGTCAGGAATGCTGTTATCTTGCTACCATTTCTTCTTTCTTATCACAAGTTGTATTTTCCTACTTCTTTGCCTGACAGCCATGGATTTTACCTTTTTTTCGTGCTGGGTGTTTTCACCTTTCTATTAATATTCTTAACCTTTGTTCTGGAGTATGGGTAAGTTACCTAGACGCAATTTGATTCATTTGAGACTTGCCTTTAAGGTCGGGCAACACCAGAGCAGCGTGTAGCCCAGGGTTAATTTCCCCCTACTACTCAAGTGTAAGACTCTTAGGACTCTGCTTGCTGCTCCCTGAATTATGAGGTTTTCCAGTGTAGCTATTCCTGGCCCTGTGTGAGCTCCAGGAATTCTTCCCTCTGATCCTTCCAGCTGGTTTTCTCATATGCATGTACGGATCAGTGCTCTTCTGAATATTACAGGGAGACCCTCTGCAAATTTCCAGGGTTTTCTCTGTGCAGCTGTCTACTCTCCAGTGCTCTGCTCTGCAAACTTGGTCTGTCTCTTCAACTCGGGAAATTCATTGGGCTCTGCCTGCCTACCTTTCTTCCCTACTCTGAGGCCTGGAAACTCAAAGTAGTCAGCAAGGACAGTCATCGGGCTCACCTCACTTATTTCACATTCCTCAGGCATCGCTGTCCTTTGTCTCCTGATGTCCACTCTTTGGGAAGCCCTTGTTTCATATATTTTGTCTTGTTTCTTAGTTTCAGGGAGGACAGTAAATCTGGTCCCTGTTACTCCATCTTGGTTGGAATTGAAAGTTTCTTCCAGGTGTTGTTTTTTAAATTGAGGTAACATTCACATAAAATTCACCATTTAAACATGTACAATTCAGTGGGTTTAAATACATGCAGTATATGCAACTAAAACCACTATCTAATTTTAGAACACTTTCATCACCCCAAAGTATAAACCCATGCCCATCAAGCACTCATTCCCCATTTCATTTACTTTGTAATGATGTCCCTGTGCCACCCGGAAGAAATCTGAGTTGCTCAGTGTGGCTCACATGGCCTTGTGGTGGCTCCTTGCGGGTGTCATTTTTTCTCCTGATTTCCGTGGCCCACACCTGTCCATCTCTAGTACTCCAATGAGATGCTTTTCTTACCAGAAGCCTTTTCTGATACCCCAAGATGAGGTTCTGTGTCCCCTAATTTGCTCAATTAGCCCCAGACCTTAGCTTTTTCCTTACACTAACCCGTGCTGTGTCTGGCCCTCTCCTCAGTTACATTGGGAGCAGGATGAGGTGTGTCCTGTGCACTGTTGTATTCTCTGCCCAGCATGTGGCAGGTGTTTAGGGACTTGCTGAAATAAGTAAAGATGTTATCAGTCCCTGGGGATCCAGGTTCCTAGAGACCCAATGGCTGCACTGTACCCACTGCTAGCATCACACAGCATCAGTGCCAGAGAGCCTGCCTTCAAGGTTTCCAGAGAGAGTGGTGGGGGCAGGCACAAGTCTAGGAGGTCAGCTTCTCCCACCCTAGACAGCTGGTCACCTGTTTATCTGCACCCTGCCTAGCCCAAGTATAACCTGTTTACCGAGAAGCTCCAGCTCCTCGGGAGAAACGTGAACCGGTTTTCTTTCTTAACCACCACCAATTGTGTTTTGTTGACCTCTCCCCGCTTCTGGGTGTTGGGTGATGCTGAGTAGCATTCAGACAGATTTCATAGGTTTCCAATTTTGGTTAAGATTAAACTTTACTTATTTCAAAACATGAGGTTCAAGCCTGTTTCAGGCTCTTCTCCCTCTCCCCTAGCACAGGCGAGGGCTGGGCGAAAGCCTATGTGTATGCTCTGTTCACCACACACATCCCTTCTCCCCTTCCAGCATTAGGACCCTCGTGGGGGCTTAGTCCAGCCCCAAGCCCGGGGGAGGGCAGCTGGAGGGAGAAGAGTCTGCTCGTGTGACAGGTCACTTGTTTATGGGGAGTGTGCTAGCTTTGTCTGGCTGTTGCGCTCTGCACAATGCTGGTGGCCTCTGCTCATGGGGAGGTCCTTGTGTAGAGAATCACCCTCTCCTCCTGAGGACCCTGTCCCTCCTGAGAACAGCAGCTCTTCCCACACCTTTCCCAGGTGGGTTCTTCTATTGTTTGGTCCAGGCGCTGTTCATGGCCTCTGACCTTCCATTATTAACCACTCGGGTCTTTTCCATCCCCTTTGAAGGCTGCAGAACCAGGATGGGGTGAAAGTTTCCTTACAGGCCTGGGTACTCCAGCAGGTGTCCCACCATGAGAAATCTCTGGACCAGGAGCAGGTACCAATCTTTAAGTTCAAGTCAGTCTCCACATGCCAGTGATCCTCCCCTTTTCCCCATAGTGCAGTGAGAAGACTGAAAAGGACATACAAATACTTGCAGAACGCTCTCTCAAGAGCCCTTGCTCTCGCCACTCTTGGTTCTGTTGGTGGCACCAGTGTGGGCTTACCTGTTTCTCCTGCATCTCAGCAGGTATGCATCTGGGGGTGAGAGGCCATTCTCCCCTTCCTGAAGATTCCTATCTTTATATGTTCATTTAAAGGTTCTCATGGCTGCAGGAAGGGTAGGAACAACTCTCCCACCATGGACACAGCTTTTCTCTGCAGACACCCCAAAAGCAGACCACCTCATTTATCAGGACTCTTTCTGCTCTTGATGGTTGATGCTTCTAGGGCTGACATCTCTTGGGAAACCCAGAGCTAACTTTAAAATGTGCTACACTTAGTGGCTTTGGGGGCCTTAGCTGCATGTGCTCAAGCAATAGGAACAAACAGACAGCAGATCCGTCTCTCCAGCCAGAGTAAACATGGATGAGGGTCTTATTTATCCTTGCAGTCTCCAAGTCCAGTGTCTTGTCTGGAGTAGACGAATGATCAGTTTGTGGAATTGAATCACGGCAGAAGAAGGAGTGCAAAGTGGCCCCCTTTATCTCTTTGTGCATAGGCTCCTAGGAGGATTTGTGCCTACACTCCCTTCTGAAGAGGCCTCTTTTTCCTACAAGAGGATTCTGGGATGGATGAGCCATTTTTCTTTTCAGAGCACAAAATGGAACAGACCGGAGGCCCCACCTTCCTCTGCTGCCCGAGGAGTGGGAGTGGGTTTCCATGGCAATAGCATGCACCAGCACTCACCTCCGCTTTGCAGCCCTGCTGCAGAGGTGAGAGCTGCCTGCCTTTGGTATGCTCCTCAGAGCCCAAGCCAGGTTGGCTCCTGGCTTCCTGCACTCTAGCAGGAAGGGACACCAGAGGGGACAGCACTACAGGGACGCTATCCCAGAGGTGTAAGTCAGGGGCAGGGCACGTGACTACGAAGCATCTTCATCTTGCTGGAAAGATGAAAAGCTAGTTGAAATTGATGTTCTGTATTAATAGTTTGAAAACTGTGCATGTAACTAGAGTTGTGTAAAACATATTTCAGTCTCATAGAGGCAGAGGGTGGTATGTGAGATGCTGAAGGGGAGAAAGGGAAGGGCGGGCATGGATTCATACCTTGAAAAAGAAGGGGTTACTAAGAAAGCAGCAGACAAAAAACCACACGGTGCTTGGTGCCTACCAGATACTCAGACATTCAATGTCCAGCCAGATTGACACATAAATACTCCCAGAACACTCTCTCAAGAGCCCTTGCTCTCACCACTCTTGGTTCTGTTGGTGACACCAGCGTGGGCTTACCTGTTTCTCCTGCAACTCAGCAGGCATGCATCTGGGGGTGAGAGGCCATTTTGCCCTTCCTGAAGATTCCTATCTTTATATGTTCATGTCTGCAGGACAAAGAGGAACACCTCTCCACCATGGACACAGCTTTTCTCTGCAGACACCCCAAAAGCAGACCACCTCATCTACCAGGCCTCTTTCTGCTCCTGATGGGGCTGTTGAGTTTTATGCGAAGGATATGTTCCTGAAGACCTTGCATAATTACCAGAAATATATGTCATCTAAGACTAATCCTGACATGGATGTTGCATTTGTGTGCTAGGACTGCCATGCTAGAACACCACAGACTGAGGGAGCTGAAACAATGGACGCTTATTTTCTTAAATTCTGGAGGCTGGAAGTCCATGACCACAGTGTGGCAGGGTTGGTTCCTTCTGAGGGCTCTCTTTTTCTATTCTAGACATGTTCCTGGCTTCCCACTGTGTCCTCTCACGGCCTTTCCCCTGTGTTACCTGTGTCCTAATCCCCTCTTCTAAGGACATCCATCAGATTGGATTAGGGCCCACCCTAATGACGCCGTTTTAACTTGATTAGCTCTTTACTGGTCCTATCTCCAAATACAGCCACATTCCAAGGTTCTGGGGGTGAGGACTTCAACATATGAGTTTAGAGGTGGAGGGAGGCACACAATTTATAATAGATATCATGTGTTTCTGTTAAAGAAGCAAAATTACATGGCAAAAGTATAAATTTTAATTTTAAACCCGATAAAAGTGAAATTAGATAATTCTTGATACGTTCTAAAACATTGATAGATTTAAATTTTTATGTAGAAGTGAGATGTAGTGTTTTTAAAAATTGTTTCAGATTGGCATAATCTAATTTTCCTCATGCAAAAAGAAAAATCAATTGAATGGCCACTATGAGCCATGCACTCTTCCAGGTACCAAGGATACTGCACTGAACAAAACATACAAAAATTGCTGCCCTCCTCATGAAACTTACATTGTAGCCAGAAGAAACAGACTATCTATGAAATAGTCAATTACATGGTATGCTAGAAAGTGATAGGTGTAGTGGAAAAAAAGCAGGAAGGGAGTATGTCCTATGGGTGCATGGGTAGCTGGGGGAATTGCAATGTTAGAGAAGTTTTGGAAGGCCTCATTGAGAAGGTACTTTTTAACAAAGATTTGAAGGAAGTGAGAGAGTTACCCAGGGGACATTCAGGGCTGTATCTATCAAGGAAACAGGTGAACACTTGCAAAGGTGCTTACATAGGAATGGATTTAGTATGTTTGAGGAATTCCAAAAAGGTCAGCAGGGCTGAAGGGTAGTGAGTGATAGGGAGAGGGGTAGGAGACAGGGGCAGAGAAGTAGGCAGAAGATGTATCATGGAGGAACTTAGGAGCTGTGAAAATGAGTTTGGATTTTTAGTATATGTCCCTGAAAGACCAAAAGAAGGGGGCAGAGTAATGTTGAGCTGGGAATATGGAGAGTGTGGTGCTTGAAGATCAGATAATCAGTTACAGAGAGTTAGAAGTTTTTCGTAGTAACAATGTCTAGGAGTTGACCATGGATTGGGTGGTTGAGGTGGATGAAAGACAAGCTCATTGGAGAACTATCAAGGAATTCTGAGGACAGCATCTTGGAAGGAATAGACAGAATGAAGGAGCAGTAGTAAAGAGAATGGCAATGAGCTATGGACAAAATCTTTAAGGAGAGATGGGAATGACCCAGGTGTTTGCAATGAGATAGGCAGTGGATGGGCCTGTTTGATGATACAAGATTCAAGCTGAGTTTTAGGGCAGCAGGAGGGAGTGTGGTCTGGAGGCAACATCGAGGATCCAAGAGGACACTATCCTCTTACTGTCCTAGTGGGGGATGGGGTTGAACAGGGGTCCCCTCTTCACTGATGCTGATGGGAAGGCCACATGAGGGTTGGTGACCAGGGAGGGATGGCAGCCAGGGGAGGCCCCCTCTAGATGTGAAATATGATGTCTTTTAGGATACTGCTATTCATGACTCATTTACATATTTTAATAAAACACAATAGGGAGTATCACTTCTTGACACTGGGCTTAGTCTAGGTGAAATTGAGTGAGAATTTATATATATATTCGTATGTATTTTATTGCACTTTAGGTTCTGGGGTACATGTGCAAAACATGCAGGATTGTTGCATAGGTACATACATGGCAATGTGGTTTGCTGCCTCCATCCCCCCATCACCTATATCTGGCATTTCTCCCCAACCTCCCTACCTCCTGCTGTCCCTCCCCTATTCCCCCAGTGTGTGATGCTCCCCTCCCTGTGTCCATGTGTTCTCATTGTTTAACCCCTGCCTATGAGTGAGAACATGTGGTGTTTGATTTTCTGTTCTTGTGTCAGTTTTCTGAGAATGATGGTTTCCAGATTCATCCATGTCCCTACAAAGGACACAAACGCATCATTTTTTATGTCTGTATAGTATTCCATGGTTTATATGTGCTACATTTTCCTTGTC
>CAUYLG010039426.1:0-12303 GCA_963573385.1 Cacajao melanocephalus | reverse complement strand
AACACAATTATTGGCATAATAGAGGTTTTTAATACCCATTTTTAGACTGCATTCTAGCCTGGGCAGTAGAACAAGAATCCTGTTCTCTCTCCCTCTTTTTCTTCCTCTTTCTTTCTCTCATACATTCTTTTTCTTTCTTTAACTCTCACTTTCTTTCCTCTCTTTTTCTTTCTTTCAAAAAAAAAAAAAAAGGAGAATAACATAACAAAGTAAAGTTCATCCCATAATGGAAATTGTCTTAACAATCAAATATAATGAATGTAATTCACTGTATTAACAAGTAAATAAGAAAACCCATATAATTATCTCAAAGATTTAAAAACAAGTTTGACAAAATTCAATGTTAATTCTTCATTTTAAAGTAATTTTCAGCAAGATACGAATAGAATTTTCTGGACTTGATAAAGAGCACCTATGAAAAACCTACAGCTAATATCATACTTAAATTAATAGCATAAAACTGAACAATTTTCTCCTTAATGTTAGGAACAACACAAGGATGCTTGTTCTCAATACCTCTTCTATAATACTGTACAGAAGGTTCTAATCAGTGCAATAGGCAAAGAAAATGAAATGAAAGACTTCTGGACTGGAAAGTAAGAAAAATAGAATGAGCATTCTACCATAACTCTAACTTTACGATTTACATTTTCCCTCTCCTTGTGTATCTTAAATAGTAAAAGAAATCTCTAATTAAAATTATAGCAAGAATATTTATTAGCAGCTATATATTTTCTATAAAGAACACAATTTTATTTTTCAGAAAGATGACCCAAGGAAACTGTTGTCTATGAAACTGAATATCATTGTCTGCCAAGAACCCTCATAGCAACCCCTTTTAAATCTGCTGTTTTTAAAAATGTCCCACTCAATTTCTGTCTTGGAATTCTCATCTAAATATCTGCCGCTGTCAAGCACAATGGCTTATCACAGGTTACAAGTAAAATAAAGATAAAAGAATAAAAGTGAAAGACAAAAACTGCCTTAAAATAGTTGTGTCATGTTTAAATGTCATACTGCCTCTTAAAAAATCCTCATATTACAAGCTAATTAATTTATTCACTTAGATTATAAAAGTTATCTCTTCAAAATATCCCATTATAGAGTGAAATCTTTTTTTCATTTCATTTGGGAAAGATTTAAAGACTGATAAAGTTCTTTCATGAACACTTTTATTTAATTCTTGGTTGGTTACTTGGTTCAGGCTTCCTCTTTATAGTAATGCTTTGTAATGTGTTATGTTCAGATCTTTGTAATTTTATAGTCAGATTACACTATAGATCCTAAGTTTGTGTGTATGTGTGTGTGCGTGTGTATGTGTTACTTCTAACACTCAATATGTCTTCACATTCATTCATAAACAGAATCTGAAGAATAAGAAAGCATAAATTCTTGTGCTGATAATGAATTATCATGACAATATACTTTTACTATCTTTATTAAAATATATTATACTACGGGATTTATTTTTTTAATCCTACTAAGGGGTAAACATTGGAAGAGTTTTAACTTAAAGGAAAAATAATTCTATTTTCTTTTAGTAGGATGACCCTATGTCCCGTTTCAATCAGTTAAATCTTTGCACCTCTTGTCCCAGTTCTGTCCAGGTTAGCATTTGTTCTGGTAAAAATGTCCTGGCTGGAATGATCAACTACATGGTCACCCTGCTTTTTAAAGAGATAACTCTGAGCCTCAGGAAATATTCATATATTTTGATCCATTAACCCTTCAAGAAATCTATGTAAATAAAATAATCACAAATGCAGAGACACACATTTATATAGAAATATGTCCATTATGAGATTATTTATAATTCAATGTAAATACAATTGTAAACAATGTAAATGGAAGAACTACTAATAGTTCACATATAAATGGAATATTATACATAACTTACACATTATGGTTTTTCAAATGTTCAATTAATGAGAAGTGTTCAAAATGAAATTTTGGTAGAAAAAAATAAAGTACAAAATGTGTATATAATCTCTACTCTGTTTCATATATTTCATGCATAAATACACCCCATTCAGAAAAATAAAAACATGCAAAATAATGAATGGTTATCTCTGGATAATTATTATGGATAATATATTTTCTTCAAACATTGCTGTGTTCTTCAAATTTTCTTTAATAATGTGTCACTTTATAAAAATAAATAAATAAACATTACCACAGAATATAAGAAAGAGAATCAGGATGGTTAAAAAAATCTACCACTTTGGAATTTGGGCAGTAGAGAAACCAGTTTGTATACGTAAATGAGGCATAAAGCAAGAAGCATGTTTGAAAATAACATGATAACACTGGTTAGTAACATTGGTCATTTTCTGTGCTGTCCTTCTTTTCAGATGTTACTAAATTGAATAGTAATTTAAACAGAAAAGTGTCTGAAACTGAGGTGCTTATTTAAACTTAAAACTAGGTATCACTTTGAGTCTAATATTGTGGACACTTTAAAGAGAAACTTTTTTAAGTGGAACATGTTTATTAAAGGCTAGCAACTAAGATTAAAAAAAAAAAGACATTTGAAAGCCTGTTGTGTGGAGAACTCTTAAAGATCCTGGGAAGGGAAAATTTAAGTGGACACAGATTTTGCATCTAATGAAGAAATAGCTAATGGCCAGAGCTAACTAGGAATGAAATGGGACCTCTCATTGGGCAATGAGTTTTCCCTTCCCAACCACTTAGGAATTACTATCCACCAAATAGATCGAATATCACAGTGCAAAAGAGCCCACATGACAACCAATTTGGAATCTGCTATTTTTTTAAATACACTCTTCTTAAACCTGTTTTACAGAAAGACCCTAGGCATCAGATGGGTATTTAAACTAACTGTTCTGTAATGATTCCTCCAAATCTGGTATGATGTTATATTAATATTACTGAGATTTAATCCACATTTCTCACATTTCTTTGTATATCAAACTGTAAGATAAAGCTGATGTTCCATATTTAATAGCCAGTTAGTGATTCAGTGGGCAGAGAGGAGTTCATTGAAGAGTTGACTCCTGTGCATGTTAAAAGTTAGAATAATTATGTTATGCAAGCATTTAATACTACTGGCCAAAGTGGTGAATTAGTATTATGCATATGCTCCCTTAACACTTTATCCTGATTATCTATTTCCCTTTGGTGTTTTTTGTTTGTTAACTAATCTACATTAAAGATTTAGAATATAGTTGTCATCTCAGCCCTGAAATGCCAAATCTGTAACAATAGTAATATGGTAATCCTGAGCTCATCTAGCCTAACTCATAGTTCTAATTTTATATCCTTATATATTTGTGTATGTACATGGCTGATTCTTTGTCCTTCTCTATCGTGACTTTCAAGGTAAATGTCATTCATTTGAAGAAAAGTGTCAGTTAAAATCTCTAGGCTTCATTATTTTAGATTTCTCATTAAGTTCTAACCCAGAGTTTATTCACAGAAAATAGACTACATTGAGCAGGTTAAAAAAAATGTTTTTTTTTATTGTGGTAAAAAACACATAATATAAAATTTACCATTTTAACCTTAAGTATAAAAGTTCAGTAGTGTTAAGCATATTCATGCTGTTGTGAAACAGATATCCAGAATTTCCTTTTCTTGCAGCATTGAAACTAACTCTGTAATATACATTATCTCCTCAATTTGCAAACCTACAGCAGTGACAAGTTTTGCAACAAAATTAAAACCTCTACTTCCTGTAAATAAGAAACACATTCACATGTTCCTAGAAACATGACTGCCCCCACATATCCCCATGTGTGTAGAACATCATGGTGCCCTGCATTTGCATATTAAAAGGCTACAGGGGGAGGGCTCAGGGGATTGATTTGATCAGGCACACGAATAACATGCCTGGTCAAACCAATCCCCTGTTCCCTATGCAAATCTGACACCGCCGCCTCCAGCCTCTGCATATATATCTGGCTGGTGTGCACTGTACTTGGGGACCTCTTCTTTCTGCTTTGGAGCCCCACTCCCTCTGTCTCTGTAAAGGGGAGCTTCTTCCTTCTATCTTCTCCCTTCCTTCTTGCCTATTAAACTCCCCACTCCTTAAAACCAAAACAACAACAACAACATAAACATATTCAGGAAGATGAAGTAAATTACCTCCAATTGTCTCCCTTTCCTAGGAGGAAAAATTGGTTCCTCCCAGGAGGAAAGCATATATAAAATAGAGGTTAGAAAAATATGTTTCATTTGTTTTTAATTTAGCAAGTTAAGATGTTATAATAATTAGAAATATATTTTTTCACCACCAAGTAATCATTTCCACATTATTGGACAGGTTCATGAGTTTTACTGCATCATTGTCATTTAATGATCCTGAAAATAAGCCCACATTTTTTCTTGAGTTCTTTTCACTCAAAAAAACAGAAAATCCAAGTTACCTTAGACAATGTAGCAACTCAACGATTTCACTTTGCATTATTCCTCCTTTCTTATGAACATTTAAAAGCTAAATTATTTTCTTACATCCTATCCCTAAATTCAAGGTTTCCAGGAGATTGATTCTTGATTACTCATGTTCTTAAAAATGATTAAATACAAAATCTCTAAAATACATGTCTGATTGAATGTTGTTTCTCCAAACACAAATGCCTCATGATATGACCCAGAATATATATTTCTCAGCCAGAGTCAAAAAAAAAGTAGTGCCTGCAGTTTTAAGATCTACAAAAGGGAATCCAGTAAAAACTTAGCAAAGCATTCATTGCCGTTCACCAGCACCTTAATCTGCTGATTAAGAGACAAAAAAATTAAAATATAAACAGCTCTAAAACCTACTAAATAATCAGAGAAAAAGCCATCACTTCTTAATTCCCTATCTTATAATGTTCTTTTCTATAGTTCTATTTGTCAGTACAGGTCATAAACTCACTTTGTATTGAATAGGGTTTTTAATCAGGCCTTTAAGCAAATCAGTGGTTCTAAGTGCATATTTTCCAATTTATTATAGATGCATCTCTTAAATTATACTTTACTTGCCCAAACTGAAAAACATAGTGTATTATATAGCTGTAAGTTCCTCCCACACAACCTATTTTAAGTTCTAGTATCAGCCAAGATAATGATTTCACTAGAAAATACTAACTATAGCAGGTTTAAATACCTATTTTTTAAAAATATTCCTTAACCCAAGGATTAAGAGTGCCCTAAACGAAAGGCACTGAGCTAGGTGGAGTTGGTGACACAAAGATGGAGAGCTATCCCTTTCCTCAGTCAGTTTTCAATCTACCCAGGATGACACATATAAGAAAGAGAATGATAACTGTATTTTAGATGACAAAATTTATTATTCAATCTAGGACACTTTTGAAACTGAGAGAGGTGCTCTTAAAAATTAAGCCAGAATTTGGGAGGATAATTTGAATGCAGGAGTTCAAGGCTACAATGAACTTTGATCATGCCACTACACTTCAGCTTGGGGACAGAGCAAGACTCTGTCTCTAAAAAAAAAAATAATAATAATAATAATAATTTAAAAAGAAAAAGAAATCAAGCCACAATAACAGGCATAAATGTCCATGGAAAACTAGAACATATAGTCTGGTTCCTTGACTTTCATATGAATTTTAGAGTAATATTTATGAATATAAACAAAAATTCTTAACAAAATTGAAGGAGATAAAATTCAGCAAATATTTTTAAAATTACACACCATGACCAAGTGGAGTTTATTCCAGTGATTCAATGCTGGCTCAATATTTAAAAATCAAGCAATGTAATCTACTCTATTAATAAGTTTAAAACAATTCCTATACAAATCCTATCAAGATCTTATAGCCAAGATTATTCTAAAAGTCATATGAAATTCAAGGAACTAGAATAAAGTAATTTTGAAAAAGATGAATAAAGTGGGAAGAATTAAAGTATATACAATTTCAAAATTTACTCTATAGCTACAGTGACTAACTCAGTGTTGCATTGGCATAGACAAATAGGTCAATAAAACGGAGTAGAGCACCTAGAAATAGACCCACACCAATAGGCCCAACTGGGTTGTGACAAAGATGCAAGATTCAATGCAAGTAAGCCTTTCCAACAGATGATACTAGAACAAATGGATATCTGTAGACCAAAAAGTGAACATCAACCTAAACCTTACACAAAAAATTCAGAATGAATCATGGACTAAATATAAAACGTAAGAATAGGTTTGGAGAGTCAAAACTGAAAAATAAATCACAACCAGTATTAAATGAGCAGGCAGCTATTCATTAACTAAGAGAAGGTAACTGGTAAAAGGTTCTGGTACAGAGTCTCCAAATATACATTTGGTTTTTTAATATCCCATACATATGTGTTTACAACTTTATGCCAACTTTCAAACCCTGAATTGACACTGGCTACCAGGCAACAAGTCAGTTACTGTAGGGTTACTATCTTTATACTATGGTGTTTATGCAACTGATTAAATTTTTACTGCATTTTGTCTCATTACTTCACAAAATTAGTGAAACACTGAAAAATCCAGTTGCTGTCACTAGTGATATGTCATATTAATCCAAATGAATTTAAGGGAAAGATGGAAATTACTGAGTGTTTCCAAAATAGCAAATTCTGAGCTTCAATGAGATATTTGTCCGATTTAAGCCATCAAATCTATGTCAATTAGAAAAGGACACAATTAAATATTACAGCATAAACATTAGAAACATATTGTTAAAGACAGTCCCTACAAGGAGAGGAGTAATTAGTAATGTTATAATTATTTTTAGCTCAATGGAAAAGGAACTCATCTTAGAACAAGTAAATACTGTCCAACTTTTGCAAATTGGACTCTGGAACACATAGAGAGACAAATATAGAACATATATATATACTTTTTTTTTTCTTAAAAGAAAACCCTTATATAGTGCTACCCTGGAACTTACTGGTAAAAGTAAACAGAAAATACTTATTGTGCTGGAAAGAGATATAAGAGAAAGAAAAACAGTTCCTAAATTGCACTTCCTTGGGGCTGGGGTGGAAATGAATTTAAAATGCCTTCGCAAAGGGAGTAGGAAGCAGAGGTAAAAAATACTCCCCAAAGAAACATCAACACAACTGGTAACTGGTTGTACAAGGGGCCTAGATTTAAAAGAAAAGTCAAAGAACTAAAAGCCTAAGATAGTGAACAGATTGATGAATTCAAATAGAATTATTAAATGCACGGCTCACTTCCTATGTGCTAGGTGTCATGTGAAGATGAGTGGTTTAGACAAGTTGAGTTTAAGGAAATAATAGGCATTCAAATGGTGAATTTAAGTAATGATGAGAGAAGTCCAGCATAGACATAGATCTCTAAGAATAAAATCATTAAGTACATAAAAGAAGTACAGAATGAGTGAGAAAAGGTTGAGAACCTGGATTTTAGAAAACATTCCTATTTCAAGAAAAGAAGAAGCAGAAAGCTAAAGATAACAAAGTTGTCGCTTCAATCTTCACTTCAGGCCCCTGAACAATACAGTAGTTGCCCTTATCCATTTTGTTTTCCATAGTTTCAGTTACCCATGGTCAGCCATGGTCCAAAATATTAAATGGATAATTCCAGAAATAAATAATTTAGAAGTTTTAAATTGCATGCTCTTTGGAGTAGCATGATGAAATCTCATGCCATCCCACTCCATCCCACCCAGGATGTGACTCATCCATTTGTCCAGCATATACATTCAATGTTTATGCCACCCACCCTTAGTCACTTAGTAGCCATCTCATTTATCAAATCAACTGTCAAGGTCTCACAATGGTTGTGTTCAAGTAACATTTATTTTACTTAATAATGGCCCCAATATGTAACAGTAGTGATGCTGGTATATTGTTATAGTTGTTCTGTTTTATTATTAGTTATTGTTAATCTTTTTCTGTGCCTAATATATGAATTAAATTTAATCATGGATATATATAGGGAAAAAACATAGTATATATAGGACCTGGTCCTATCCGCAGTTTCAGGGATCTGTACATTCACCTCAAAGGGAGACTAGTGAACTGCCAAAACATTGTGAGAATTGTAAGAATATTCTATGCTTGATACGTTGGAAAAGAAGTAGACTGAGGGAATGAGTAGGCAGCCTAGGAAAGGTCATGAAAAACCTCTTCAGAGTAAAACATCTACTACCATAGCAAGAATTTGAGATCTTGGCAAAAGCATAAAAATCACTAGGGGAAACACACTGAGTAAGAAAAACATTATAAAGTCTAAAGGTGTCCATCCACAGGAAGGGAATGTATTTTGACTGCATAATATTTTTTTAATCTCAGAAAAGAGAGGAGAGTCCAGGTCTCATATAAGACAATAAACAGCCCTAGCACTTATTTGCTAAAGCAACAATAATAATAACAATACTTGGCCTTCCAACGGTAGCCCAGAGGAGCAAATAAGTTATACCTTCAGTGGGAAATTATTCAAGAAAAATTTACCCATTCTGCCCATGTTATGCATAAGCAAGATAATGTTATAAATATACATACTACTCTTACTACTACTACTTATACATACATACAGGCAAACTAGAAACAGTCATTTGACAAATGAAGAACTTAGATATGAGGGGAAAAAAGGAAAGAAAAATAAATAAATATAAGGCAAATAAAAAAGAAATTTTTCCCAAAATATTTTTCACACTAAACTTATAATAAAACAAGAACTCAAAAATAAGACGATAAAACAATATAACAACCAGCCTAGGAAACAAAGTGAGAGTTTCTCTCTACAATTTTTTTTTAATTTCCAGATGTGGTGGCACATGGCTATAGTCCCAGCTACTTGAGAAGTTGAGGCAAGAGGACTGCTCACAGGCTGCAGTGAGCTATGATCATGCCACTGCACTCCAGTCTAGCTGACAGAGCAAGATTGTTTATCAAAGCAAAAAAAAAAAAAAAAAGATACAATAAGATTCAAAAGAAAAAGGAAGATTTCAGAACTTACAAAAAAACCCACCACTATCAACCACTGTGAATCTAACATCTTTAGATAGCTAATACGTTAGAAAAAGCAAGGGATAGAATAGACTTAGCTAGAAATCAAATTAGTGATATAGAAGGAAGAATGATTTTATGATAATCATGTGAAACATTTTTCTCACTTGCCTCCTAAGATTCTACTCTCTCACAATTCTCTTTCACCTTCCACCCTCACTGGACACTCCTTCTCAGTCTTCTTTGCTGTTTCCTCTTCAGCTCTCCACCTCTAAACATTAGAGTGCGTCACATATCAGACTTTAGATGGCTTTGATTCTCTATTCTTACTTCTTTGGTGATCTCATCCAGTCTCACAGTTTTAAATTCCATCTTGTCTGACTGATCTAAATGTATATCTGTAGTCCAGAACTCTCCCCTGTACTCCACATTCATCTATGTAACTACTTTCTCAACATCTCCTCTTGGCTATCTAACCAACATTTTCTAACTTAGCAAGTCTAAAACTGAACTCTTTTTTCCAACTATCCCACAATAAAATCTATTATTCAGTCAAGTCTTCTTCATCTCAGTAAATGTCAATTCATTTCTTCAATTTTCTTAGGCCAAAACTTGCACATAATCTTGAATCTTCTATTTTGCTTGTACATCACTATTTCAAATAACCTGATTAGTACATTAGCCTCCTAGCAGGGCCACCTGCTTCTACCTTGACCTCTCTACAGAAAATTCTTCATACAGCAACAAGAATAATCATTTGATATCAAAATTCAGATCAAGTCACTGCACTACAGGGGGTTTTGTGCAGGCAGTGACTTGATCTGAATTTTGTAGGGTGATCCTTGCCCTTTGTTTGGTATTCATGTCATTATGTAATCTCCTCCCTTTGAGTAGGTAGGAGCTATGACTTGCTTATAATCAACAGAAAATTGCAAGAGTAGTATGTTATCTCCATAATTACATTATATAATATAAGACTATCTCATCAGATTAGAGAGAGAGGCTCTTATTGTAGACTTGATACAGTGACTGACCATGTAAAGAAGTCTACATGGCAAAGAGATTCAACAGCATCTAGATACTTCAGGTGACCTCTAGGACCCAAGGCAGCCTCCAGCCAATAGTCAGCAATCAGTTGGGACCCTCAATCATATAACTGCAAGGAAATAAATTCTTCCAACAATGTGAATGGACATGGAACTGGATTCATTTTCAGTCATCCTTCCAGTTGAGTAGGCAGACTGGCTAGTGCACTGAAAGAAGCCTTTTAAGACTTCAAAGCACAGAACAGACTCAAGCCATGTCCAGAGTCCTTACCCAAAGAAACTATGAGATAATGTGAGTGTTGTTTTAAGCTACTTACTTTGTAACAATCTATTACACAGCAATAGAAACTAACATTTCCTCCAATGGCTTTCCACCTTACTCAGAGTAAAATCTGAAGCTATTTCCACAATTTGGCCTATACCCAACTCTGACTCATCTTTCATTGTCTATATTTCTCACTTTGCTCTAGCTACAATGGACTTTATATTGCTCCTCAAATATGAAAAACTTGCCATGGCTCAGGGATTTCAAACATTCTGCCTCAACGCTGTCCCCCTAGATATCCGCTTAGCTCACAACCCTCACCTTCTTTAGATCCCTAGTCAAAGATTATTTTGTTGGAGACACCTTCTCTGAAAAAAGTAAATCATACCCCAACCAATATGCAATGCAAATATCTGAATGCTATATTTTCTCATTAGCACTCACATATCACCACCTAATATACATTTATTCATTTATTTGTTTATTGTATTTCTCCCTGTACCAGAATGTAAACTGCAAGAAGGTACAGACTTTGTTTTGTTAACTGTTGTAAACCTATATATGGAAAACATTTGTTAAATAAACAAATGAGGGGGGAGATCCAAGATGGCCAAATAGGAACAGCTCTGGAATACAGTTCCCAGAGAGAACAAAGCAGAGGGTGAGTGATCACTGCATTTCCAAAAGAGGTTTTACTGTCCACAGACCAGGAGATTCCCAGGCTGAAAAGCACCATGAGTTTCCAGCACAGCACACAGGTCTCCACACAAAAACTCACACAAATCTGGGTAGCCTTTTCAACTAGCACCTGGAATGCCTGGGAGACAAAGCCTCCCATTCAACTGCAAAAAAGGGGTCTGAAACAGGGAGCCAGGTAATCTGGCTCAGCAGGTCCAACAATCTGAAATGCTCTGCATTGACAGTTTCGCAGCAAGCTCCAGCTGGACCAGGGATGGTCCAGCTCCATAGGGGGAAGGGCATCAACCATTACTGAGGCAGTCCACCACTACCAAGGCAGTCTGCCATTACCAGGCAGTCCACCATTACCAGGCAGTCCGCCATTACCAGGCAATCTGCCTTTACCAAGGCAGTCCACCATTACCAAGGCAGTCCGCCATTACCAAGGCAGTCCGCCATTACCAAGGCAGTCTGCCATTACCAAGGCAGACTGCCATTACCAAGGCAGATCTAACTGTACCTCTGTAAACAAAATGGCAAGGAAGTTCACACAGCAGCTGAGCAGAGCTGACAGCAGATCAGCAATGCCTCTGCTGGCAAACTATGACTACACTACCTCCTTGCTGGGCAGGGCATCTCTGAAAAAAGGCACAGCACGTCAGGAACTTATAAATAAAGCTCCAACTTCCCAAGACAGAGTACCTGGGAAAAGAGGTGGTTATGAGTTCCACTAAAAGACTTAAATATACCTGCCCAGCAGCTCTGAAGGGAAAACAGAGCTCCCAGCTCAGCACTTGAGCTCCCATAAGGGACAGACTCTCTCCTCAAGTAGCTTCCTGACCCCTGTATATGCAAAAGATACCTCATAACGGAGAGCTCAGGCTGACATCTGGCGGGTACCCTTCTGGAACAAAGATAACAGAAGAAACCAGCAACAACCCTTACTGTTCTGCAGCCGCTGCAGGTGATCCCCAGGCAAGCAGGGTCTGGAGTGGACTTCCAGGAGTCCTACAGCAGAGGATCCTGACTGTTCGAAGGAAAACTAAAAAACAGAAAGAAATACCTTCAACATCAACAAAAACGACATCCACTCAGAGACCCCATTTGAAAGTCACCAACTACAAAGACCACAGGTAGATAAATCCACAAAGATGGGAAGAAACCAGCACAAAAAAGGATGAAAACACCAAAAACCAGAACGCCTCTCCTCCTCCAAGGGATCACAACCCCTCACCAGCAAGGGAACAAAGCTGAATGAAGAATGAGTCTGATAAATTGACAGAAACAGGCTTCAGAAGGTGGGTAATAACAAACTTCTCTGAGCTAAAAGAACATGTTCTAACCCAATGCAAAGAAACTAAGAACCTTGAAAAAAGTTAGACAAAATGCTAACTAGAATAAACAGCTTAGAGAAGA